>JASAMX010022602.1:0-19780 GCA_030248175.1 Microlaimidae sp. YZB2_3
TGTACTTCGTTCATTTACATATTGCTTTTAAGCTATTTTAAGGGTCCATGCTTGGAAGCAGTATTTTAAAATAGGACGAGCGTGAGCTTTGAAAGCTGCAAAGAAAGATGAGCAGTGTTAAGTAGTTTTGGAAAACCGCTATGAGTTTGACGACAATAAACACTGGAACTACGCATTAAAGCTCTATGAAAATTAGATCTGGCTAACGGCAGAATGACTTACAATGTTTGATTAAATATTTAAGAAAAAAGCTAAAATATTTTGAATAAAGTTTATTCCATAATAAAAATTTTAATATTTTGTTAGAATACATAAGAATTTTGTCTCCCACTATAATTACAGGTTTTATAAAAATTACAATTACAATATATTTTAAGGTTCTCTGTGTTGAAATAATCAAAGATTTTTAAAAAATCCTAATATTTATTTAGAAAAATGATGTTGATGTATTAAATTTGGAAGAAGACGGCTTTTTGTATTCATTACGTTTGCGTCAAGCAATTGAAAATGGTACCCATAAATTTCTTTATAAACATAAGTATTGTAATATTAGTTTAATTTATAAAACAGAGCGACTAAATATTTTTCTACTATTTAAAAATATCATAGACAAATAAAGTCTATGCTGACCTCGATTATTGCAGTACTGAATCTACAATCTAACAACAAAACCAATAAATTTTTTTAACAAAAGCGGTTTAATAATAAAGAATACAACTCTTATTTTAAAAATTATTTATCTAATCACTAGATTGGAACCGAACTGCAAATTTTTTACGGACTGAAGTTGATTAATTTCTATATAATTTGTGGTAAGGTGGAATTTCAAAAACATTCTGCGTTCTTATTTTGTTTTTTTAACGTCTAACCGCACAATTTTAATTGGTTCACTCAGTTAACCATAAGAAACAAGCTTTTTAATTGAAAAAACTTTGAAATTTTTCTTACAAAAAAAACCCCCATCGATTTCTATGTTTACGGTTTAGAAATAAAAATTCCGCATCTCTTTTGCTATTCAATCTTTTTTTTTTGTAAGCAGTTGGCTTTTTTCCGTAAAAATTTTACAATTTAAATGCATATTTTGATGAAAGATCAGGCGATCTCGTTAAGCTAGAAAACTTAAAAAAAAACTAAAATTAAAACTAATGTTTCAATTTGCGTTTTTTTTAATTTTTTACCCTGATTTTTTGTTTTAGGAGATAAGCGGGTCAAGTTTTTATGGACCCCAAAAATTCAACGTAACAATATGCAGTTGCAAATTTTGCTGAGAATTAGAGAAATCTGAGCTTTTGCTAGGATACTTGGCTGTGGAAAATTTTGAAGATTTGCGCAATTACTTGGAAAATTTTAAAGTAACTCTTTTGTATATAAGTGAAATGTACACTGTCGTCAAAACGTGAATTTAAGCGCCCATAAAAATCTTAAAATTCACTGACAAAAATATTCATATATATTTTTAAGGTAAAAAAAAAACCTTTATACTTTTATACCTTTAAAACCTTTATACCTTAACCAAACCCAAACCAACCAATTCAACCAAAACCGGACCTCACTTTTCATATCCTTTATATTTTTTTATTTTTATTATTTATTGTCCGTGAGGCCCACATCCAACAATCTACGTTTTTTTCCTCTCTAATGATAATTACTTTTTTTGCCCAGGCCGAAATTTACCATTTTCTTTCTCTATATGTAGTGCCTGGGCTTGTATATTTAATAAAGTTTGGTTTCATTGAATAAAATACCACAAGTATAAACATAATTCAAAAGGCAAATATTTTAATTACTTCTCGGTTGTGTTACCATCCTGGAGCTCTGAGTTTCGTAGCTCCAGTTGGGGCTTCTAAAAGTTCTGCTGAATTTTTTTATTTACTTAATACCTAATGGGTATGTCATATATCTTAAAAATTAAATATTTTTAAAAAAACTTAACAATTATTTTTCGGAAAGTTTTTAGGATTGAAACTGTTGACTGTAGCTAAAGCAAATACAATTGACTTTATAAGGTCAAAATTATCCCTTCGCTTTTAAAGTTAGCCTGTTAAACTAGTCGATCAATGACAAATCAAGCCACGCATGTTTTAACGAAGGTAAACAAATGCACTTAATTATTTTTGTTGATTTTTAAAGAAAAACGAACAGCAGTAACAATTTTTTAGGAATACAAAAATCAGAGAAAACACATGAAAAATTTTAAATGTACAAAAATTAGTAATAGGTATCACTGGTATAGTTGGGCGTGTAATAAAAATAATTTTTTAATCGAGTTTAGTTTTTCTTTCACCTTCAGTGTTTGTTCTGTTACGTCTTCAAAGCTGATGACTTTATAGTTTTGAGCCAGCTAAAATACAATTATACTGATACAATATTTATTTCGTATGATTCAAAATTTCTGATAATTTTGTCTAAATGTAATACTATTTTTTTAAATAGCGTTACGGAAAACAATTTGCAGTCGAAAATTTATTATGATTTACAAAAAAAATTGACTATACTAAAATAAGTTAAACTAATGTAAATTTGTTGCAATATTTTTTTGCTTTTATAACTGATTATTTTAGAAAATTACTGCGTAAAATTTTTCCAATGAAAAAAAATCCGCACATTATAAAAAGTTTCAGATCTGTTCTTTATTTGTCTAATACGCAAAAAACTATTTTTGTTCTCTATGAAAGAAAACTTACAGTAAATAATACTCCATCATCAAAATTTTCTAATCTGTCTTAAAACAATATGTTTTAATCGCTGTTATACAGTGCTCAAAAAAGGAAAAAACTAAAGGGTTGCTTTTTTAGTACCAAACTCCGTATATTAAATAATTTTATCGCTGCTCTAACTACGTCGATATTGGAGTAGTAGTGCCAAAATTTTTATTATGCATGGAATCAAGAATATGTAACCCAAGAGAATGTCCGACTGTACACTACACCAAATTTTTGACCAAAGTTTTAACACCGCTTTTGGAAGTTTCGGAGCAACCCCCGGAGCTTCACCGTATTTTTATATCAATTTCATGAATCATTTGCAAAAAATTATTTTCATAAACTTATTAAAATAGAAAAAAAATGCCAATTAGAACATATTTTAAGGTTAAAAAATCTTGAAATCGGATATCTAAGCGTGTTAGCGTGTTAGCGGCTTAAAAAATTTTTTTCTGCCAGTCATTTTACAAAAAGACCATGGGAATGCTACTCGTTAAAATTATTTATATTTTAATTGAATTGGTATTTTCAGGAAAAAAATCCAAGTAAGAGTAAAAGTAAAAGTAATTGAAATTTTAAAAGTCGAGTAAAAGTATAAGTGAAACTAAAAGAAAGGAAATCCGAAATTAGTTACTTTTATTATTTTAAGTAACAGTAAAAGTAACTTTTTACAACACTTTTACCAAAAATATATAATATACCGAAAATGTGCAACTCCTATATAAAAAGTAAGTCAAAGTAGGCCATTATAATGAGCCTCATCATTTAAATGGCACCCTCCATTATAATGGCATAGTAGTCATTTTAATTCGGCGAGTTAAAATGGAGAGGAAACCACTATAATAACCATTTATTGAATTAATTTCACTTCATATTCACAAGTGTAATCCTGTCCGGGCCGCCAGAATTTTTTCGTGTTGGTTTAATACTGTCCAACACGGTAAAACTCATGCGGCCCGGACAGTGTAACACTTGTGAATATATTTGACGTGAAATTAAATCAATAAATGGCTATTATAATGGCTTCCTCACCATTTTAATTTGCCGAATTAAAATGACAACTATGTCATTTATAAAGGAGGGTACCATTTACATGGAGAAGCTCATTATAATGGCCTATTTTCCGTACGTTTTTTATATAGGAGTTGCACACTTTTTCGGTATATGATATATTTTTGCTATTACTAGAAAAAAATTCATGTGAGCATATCATGCAAACCTAACTAGTAATTTGTCTAGTTTTTACATCAGTTTGTAATAGTGATGTATAAATCGACCATTCTGTGAGCAACAAATTCTTACTTAAAAATTTCTATATTAAGCATATTACACTTACGTTTTTTTTATATTCCTCTATTTTTTCCATAATTTCATTAAATGGAAAACCAATTAAAATTATCACAGATCCATTAGAAGTAGAAGTTAAGGAGGGCTAAATTAAAAAAAACATTTAAAATTTTTATCATGAAAATAATATTAATTTTGTCATGAAATAATCAAAAACAATAAAATAGTCTTTAAATAAATTTGTAACAATAACATGAATGCTTGTTTAGTAATAGAAGAGAAAGGTTGAGGAGTTTATAAGATTAATATTGATATATATATATTTTTTTCTATTATAATATTTTCTATAAAAAGACATACTATCAGTGTTTCATATTCAAACTTAATCTCTTAACAAGTTTTTTTTCTCGCAAAAAACAATTTTTCGTTCACATTTTAAGAAATACAAAAAAGCTTAATTTAACAGCCCATTGCTCTAAACGCGGTTTGCAAATTGTGTTTTTTTTTATTTTTTAATAATAAAAAAAGTTTAGTTTTTTGATAGCCATGTTTTTTTGACCGTATCAGCCATAGTCTTTTTAGCGTGATTTGGTAAACATAGCATTGTATTTTTAACAGTTCTAACTAATAATCAAATGTAATTTTTTTTTTTTTTAAAGCTGAAGCGGGCCGGCCATGGATATTCCATATTACCGCCTACCACCCTATATCAGCACTGTTGTTGATGTAGAATGTTAGTCAAAGCCCCACCTCTATCAGAGGATTTTAGGGATTGGATGTGAGGTTATATTTAATAATACAGAGAGAACAATAAAAATAATAAAAATAAAAAAAATAATAAAAGGACTATAAGCAAAAGTAAGAAGAGTTTACCGGTTATTTAAGGTTAGAATATTTAAAGGTTTAAAGGTTTATTTAAGGGTTTAAAGGTTTAAAGGTATAAAGGTTTTAAAGGTATAAAAGTATAAAGGTTTTTTTTTACCTTAAAATATATATGAATATTTTTGTCAGTGAATTTTAAGATTTTTATGGGCGCTTAAATTCACGTTTTGACGACAGTGTACATTCACTTTATACAAAAGAGTTACTTTAAAATTTTCCAAGTAATTGCGCAAATCTTCAAAATTTTCCACAGCCAAGTATCCTAGCAAAAGCTCAGATTTCTCTAATTTTCTCAGCAAAATTTGCAACTGCATATTGTTACGTTGAATTTTTGGGGTCCATAAAAACTTGACCCGCTTATCTCCTAAAACAAAAAATCAGGGTAAAAAATTAAAAAAACGCAAATTGAAACATTAGTTTTAATTTTAGTTTTTTTTTTAAGTTTTCTAGCTTAACTAGATCGCCTGATCTTTCATCAAAATATGCATTTAAATTGTAAAATTTTTACGGAAAAAAGCCAACTGCTTACAAAAAAAAAAGATTGAATAGCAAAAGAGATGCGGAATTTTTATTTCTAAACCGTAAACATAGAAATCGATGGGGGTTTTTTTTGTAAAGAAAAATTTCAAAGTTTTTTCAATTAAAAAGCTTGTTTCTTATGGTTAAAATGAGCGGACCAATTAAAATTGTGCGGTTAGACGTTAAAAAAACAAATAAGAACGCAGAATGTTTTTGAAATTCCACCTTACCACAAATTATATAGAAATTAATCAACTTCAGTCCGTAAAAAATTTGCAGTTTGGTTCCGAATTGAGTGATTTGATAAATAATTTTTAAAATAAGAGTTGTAATATTTATTATTAAACCGCTTTTGTTAAAAAAATTTATTGGTTTTGTTGTTAGATTGTAGATTCAGTACTGCAATAATCGAGGTCAGCATAGACTTTATTTGTCTATGATATTTTTAAATAGTAGAAAAATATTTAGTCGCTCTGTTTTATAAATTAAACTAATATTACAATACTTATGTTTATAAAGAAATTTATGGGTACCATTTTCAATTGCTTGACGCAAACGTAATGAATACAAAAAGCCGTCTTCTTCCAAATTTAATACATCAACATCATTTTTCTAAATAAATATTAGGATTTTTTAAAAATCTTTGATTATTTCAACACAGAGAACCTTAAAATATATTGTAATTGTAATTTTTATAAAACCTGTAATTATAGTGGGAGACAAAATTCTTATGTATTCTAACAAAATATTAAATTTTTATTATGGAATAAACTTTATTCAAAATATTTTAGCTTTTTTCTTAAATATTTAATCAAACATTGAAAGTCATTCTGCCGTTAGCCAGATCTAATTTTCATAGAGCTTTAATGCGTAGTTCCAGTGTTTATTGTCGTCAAACTCATAGCGGTTTTCCAAAACTACTTAACACTGCTCATCTTTCTTTGCAGCTTTCAAAGCTCACGCTCGTCCTATTTTAAAATACTGCTTCCAAGCATGGACCCCTTATCTTTGCAAAAATATTGACTTAATAGAACAAGTACAAAGATATTTTACAAGGCGTGTATACAAAAGGTGAAATTTTCCTTTAAAAGATAGTTATCTGCAGAGATTGGCTAAACTTGAACCTCTTAAAATTCGCCGCATAACGTTTGATGTAACTATGTGTTACAAAATAATTAATAATTTAAGTGATTTGTAATGTAATCAATTTTTTTTCTTGGGGAAATTACATTAGTAAGAATGACCATTCTCTTAAATTAAAACTCCCTAATAGTATCCACAGATATTTGTATGTTTTTGTTCTTCGCGAAGTGCAAAATATTGGAATTTTTTACCAAGAAACGTAGCTGAAACTAAAACACTAAATGGGTTTTAAAAAAATTCTGGTTACTGTTGATTTTCATCCATTTGTAAAATTTAACAGACACATGTAAGTAGCCTACGGGGTTTTTGTGTTCTCTCCCTTTATTTACTTTAAATAATAAATAATTTAAATAAAAAATAATAAATTCATTTCATTTCGCGCACAGTTAATATATTGTAACGTGGTAAATTTTTTTCTGTTTTTAACAGAAATAACATTATTTTCCGTGATTCAAACTAATTATGTTGTTGTGTGCACAAATTTTCGATGTACAAAACTATTTATTTAACGTTGTTTATGTTGTAAATAAAGAATTTCATTCATTCATTCATGTAACTACATTCAGCATTAAGCACAATTAATATACCGAACATCGCGGTATTAGTAAATATCGCCCTGAATACTGAACATACTTCTTATACGTTTCGCCCTAAAATTTATTCGTATTTTTGATCTTCTTAAATAAGCAAAGGCGGGTTTTATTGTAAACCTTTGATACAGCCGCTCACGTTACCTGCGAGTTATGGCTAAACTACAGTAAGTTTTATTTTAAAATCTTAAATTTTAAAACTTTTTCAAATAACTTAGTGAAAATGAGTTATATAATGAACGTAATTTTTCGGGTATTTGATGTATATAATTTAACTATCAATAGAAAAATATTGTATTAGTTTTACCTCGGCAAGTGTAAAACATATTCTGGAAGAAAGTTCGGAGGCGTAGCAAATGCTTCTTTGATTGGGGAAATTGGGATGCAATTCTTCTTGTTTCTAAAATCATTTAATAATTATAAAACAAGAAAACATATACATGTAACAATTTTTACTAATTTTTCAACTTTTGAGACATAAGAAATCACTTTTTGCAGACGTTTTTAGAATAATTATTTTTTTAATTTTCTTTTAATTTTTTTTAGTACCGATTTCACAAACTGACCCGATTCCCAAGGATCGATATGAACAAAGGGTTTATTTTTATAAATTTACAAATGTGTTTGGAGCAAATGGAAATAATTGACCCAACTAACATTAGAAAATTTTGGGTCCGCGGTCCCGCCGCGAAATCAGAATTCGTTATGAAACTAATAATTTTTACCTAATTTTTTCGGAAACCGGAAATTAAACAATAATATTAAAAGAATTTCGAGTATTTTTGTTAACTTCTGACTATTATTTTAAGCTATTTTAAGGGTAACTAAAGTTTCTCCTATGTAAATTTATTTCGGCTAACCAAAAAAAAAAAACATTTTGTAATGTTTTAATTAAGTACAAAAAAGCACGCTAAACTTTCTTAAATAGATGTTGTATTATTGGTAGTATTTCTAATTTCAAAAATAATACAAAAAAATGAATTTAATTGGAGAGGAACTTTGTTTCGTGGTGGGACCGCAGACCCAATTTTTGTTATGCTATGGGCAAATAAAATTCAGCGTCAGCCAGATATAATTCAACCATAGGTAGGTCCATATAAAAATTTTATAAACAATAAATCTGAAAAATTGGACGCGCCTAGTTCCCAACCTTGGTTTAGAAACCAGTAATTTTTTCTTTAATATTACTCTAAAAAATAATGTTTCTAAAAAATGCAACTTTTAATACATCTATTTACATAGACGATTTAAATAAAGTATAAGAAATTTTAATTCGTAAACGTAGTTGGGGTTTAGAATTAGCTCTAGAAATCATCATAGCATTAAAATAAAACGTAATCGGAACTTTTTGCCAAATATTTAAAATGAGTTTTCCGTTTACCTTCAGTTAAAATTACAGGGCTTACTTTTGCTTTAAATAAAATTTTTACCTTTAGTTTTACTCTTATTTAGTTAAAATAAAAATAACATTACTTTTGTATTTTCTTTACTTAAATTAAAATCACAATTATTTTTTACTTATATTTATGACATTTGAAAATCATTAGTTTAAAGTTGGAAAAATACTTTTTCCAACACTAAACTATTAACACGAACCTCAAGAAGGTATTCAGCCAGCGGGCATTCTTCAGAAGTCAAACGGTTCGATGGATTTTCCAAGGTATCTTGTTTAACTTTTGCTTTAGACACACTTTCTAAAAGCTCCTCCAAAGATGTAACGTTTGCATTTTCGTAAGGTATCCTGACCTTTCGAGCTAGAAAATGGATTTGGCGCCAATTCCCGATTGACTGAAATAAGAAAAACATATTCATGTGTTTGTATGTTTAAAAACAGGCTACAAAACTCAAAGTTTAAATATTTTAAGTATTTTTTTAAAAAAAATTGCTAATTCAAAACTTTTTGTACATTTATTTAATAATGTAAAAATTTATACAAAAAATTATAAAAATAACTTAGTAGTTTATTCTAATTGTAACATAAGTATAATAGCCCCGCTGATGACGTGCAACCATTATGCTTATTTGTACATTACGTGTTCGGGGAAGCACAGAAACACGGGATTTTTATGTTTTTTAGTTTTAATATTTTGTTCGTCCGGAAATTTAGGTATGTTCAGCTAACTAACCTAAAATTTTTTGTTTGCTTTTAAACATGTTGTTCAGAAAATTTTGTTTTGCTCATGTAGCTTAGAATTTTGATTTTAGCTACCTTTAAAACAACCTAGTTTGAAATTAAAAAAAAACAACAAAAAACGACACTTGGGAAATTAGTCTTTTTTAAGATTTTGACTGTATAAATTTTGCTATGTTGATAGCGCGGATAAATTAAAAAAAAAACTATGAACGAATCAAACCTAGCTAATTTTGCTAATTTGAAAAATTGAATATTCAAGAACAAATTAATTAAAAATTGTAAAAAAAGAATTAAATAAAAAAGCTATTCGTATATTCTGAAAAATATTAAAATCTAAAAAAAATTTGCGTTCTAATTTTTTTAAAAAAACTTCGACATAACCACACAATTTTTGTTTTTCTTGTGCATAGTTCCATGTATTTTTACGAGCTTAACGAAGTTTAGGTAAAATTTAGGTTTAGTTTAATCCGTTATACGTTTAGGCTTAAACGCAAAGCTTTCAAAATAAAATTCCGTTTATAAAAAAAAGTTTAAAAACTAACTAAGATTCCAATTTTTATAGTCGATTACGCGCAAGAACCGACAGTAAAGGTTAAATATAGCTAAAAAACAGACAGTGGTTATAAAGGTTACATCAAATTAAATAAAAAATACATTATTTTAATTATAATATTTTTAGCGCTTGTACTGCCTAACACAATATAGTAATAAAAATATGTAATAAGTAATAATCAATTAAAATTCATTAATACAAGAAAAAAAACTTATAGCAACATGAACACTTTATACAGTATACTTACATCAATATATGGCAATACAGATTTGGACCAAAAAGTTTCAAATTTGTACGCGGTCTTAGTTAATTCTTCTGCGTATGTAATTTTATCCAACAGCTGCAAATAGACAGAAATATGTCGGTAAAACGTGGGATTGTCCGGTCGTTTTTTGCTTGGATCTAAAGCAGAAAAATTGGCTTTGAAAAACACGGTACTTAATAATTAAAAATGTTTCATGTAGGACAAAAAACTAATTTTACTGAATTTTGTTAAGAAAACAAAAATAAAGGGGGTCAAATTGGAACCCGCCCTCTTCAGGAGGTTAAAACTTTAAAACCTAGGCGCTAAATCTGATTTTAAGTTAAATTAACCAAATAAAATTCATCAAAAGTTAAATTTGACCCCTAAAAGATTAAAACTATGTCAAAATGATGCACTAAGAAAAAATATATTTGTTAGTGATGTTCCTACCCTCCAATATCATGCTCCGGAGCTTCGCCCATTTAAAGTGGACGGAGCTTCGGAACTCCAGACCCTTAAATGACCGACCGGAAACTTATTTAAGTTTGAAATACATTTTAAACGACGCTACTTGTAGCTGTATTTAAAGGACCATTTTTATTGTTTTAAATAAGTTTTGGAGAAAATTTAGTTTACAAAAAAATTTTGAAAAAATAATTAATGTTATTACTCTTTATTTATTCACGAGCTTAGTATAAAAATAAGAAGAAGCTCCGGAGCTCCGGAGCTCGGAGCTCTGGGGACTTCACTAATATTTATAATAAAGTGATACATTCATTTTTTATGTATTCTTGATTTTAAATTAGGAAGCCACATTTGCGTTATGTAAGTGAAAAAAATGTTGGAAAAAAAACTTAACAGACGGAATTTTCAAGAACTTAAATTTAGGTTCGGCATTACTTAAAAATATTTGTTTAAAAATTGTAAAATTTAAAAATTTAGAAATTATTTAAAAACTAAAAATTGCGTTACTGGACGGTTGACTGCAAGATTCTCGAAAATGAACGAATCCGTTGGGTTTGAGCCATTCCATCACTTTGAAGAGAAATTGAATCAACTCAACTTCAGTGAAATACATCACCAACCAGTTGGTAAATACAAAATCAAAACTAAACAAACTCAAATGATTATTTTTGATTGCACGATTTTGATTTCAGTTTTCATGTTTCATGTATGTTCTTTCTTTTTTAGCATTATAATTTTTACACGTTTGTTATATTTTTAGCAGACTTTTTTATTAACAACATATAAAAGTTTCTAGTTATTTTGAACGGCTTTTTTGCTGAGTGAATCTTGCAACAAAAATACTCTATATGAAAACACTAATTTTATTAAAGAGTTTATTGTTGCGGGACTTAATTAGCCTTTCCTGTAAAAAACGAACAGTGCGGGCGTATGTTTTACTATAACTTTATAACATAATTTTAAGTAATTTTTTAATTTTAAAGCAAGGTTTTTAACTATTTTTTGTGTAGCTTTGATTTTTTGCGAATAAATTTTTTATGCTAAACAAAAAAATGTTTTACAATGCTTTAAATTAATGTGTAGAGTAACTGACTTACAGTCCCGCCAAAAGGTTAGCTTCCCATTGGAACGCGTCCCGCGGCCTGAAGATTAAGAAAGGAGGCAGGTGGAATCCGCATCCTGACCCGCGTTCCACGAGTCTCGCGGGTTTTCGAAATTCTTGGGACGCGGTTTAGGCCGCGTTTCAGAAACCCGCGGGACGCAGGCCGCAGGACGCAGGACGCGTTCCACAGACTTCAACTGGCGGTAAGCGGCAAGATTAAAGATTTAAGCTCCATGAGAAACACCTTTTGGAGCTAAGCCATAAACCGCGAGCCGCGGTAAGACGCGTTCTAGAACCCACAGACGGGCTCCAAAACCCGCCAAGCTGACAGAATAAAAAATGCTCCCAAAAAAAAAAATAACGCATGATTTCCTTTCTTTTTACTCAAAAAATCAGAGGCACATTTACGTTTAAAGAACATGTTTGAATGTGTCACACAATTTAAGCTTAAATCATAGTACTTAGCATCATACATGGGCACGGGGGGCGTTGGGGGGGAGGCTTAACCCCCAAATTCTGAAAATGGGTGTTCAACCCCCCCCCTCTCAGAAGTGGGGGGGAGAAAAAGTTACCCCCAATTTTGGAAAAATAAAGAAAAAAATGTCTTTAAAATGACTTCTAACTGCCTCCAAACTTAAGTTTTGAGGTCAAAATGAATGTTTTAAGCAATAAAAAGCTCAAAAATGCAATAAAAAGGGCTTTTTGACCTAAAATTAGCGTTTTTTACCATTTTTTTTTTCAAAAACGAAAAACGATATGAGTAAAATGCACTCCAGAAAAAATGGGTATTTTGCGTTTCTCGGATTTTAACCCCCCCCCCCCCTTAATTTGGGGTTTAACACCCCCACTCCGGACCAACTTCCCTATGTATGCTGAGCAATGCAGCAAGGGACACACAAACAGCTAACGAAAGGCCCGATTTCAAGAAAAAGAAAGGAAATCATGCGTATTTGGGAGCATTTTTTATTCTGTCAGCTTGGCGGTTTTGGAGCCCGTCTGTGGGTTCTAGAACGCGTCTTACCGCGGCTCGCGGTTTATGGCTTAGCTTCTAAAGGTGTTTCTCATGGAGCTTAAATCTTTGATCTTGCCGCTTACCGCCAGTTGGAGTCTGTCAAACGCGTCCTGCGTCCTGCGGCCTGCGTTCCGCGGGTTTCTGAAACGCGGCCTAAACTACACATCCACCAAGAATTTCGAAAACCCGCGAGACTCGTGGAACGCGGGTCAGGATGCGGATTCCACCTGCCTCCTTTTCTTAATCTTCAGGCCGCGGGACGCGTTCCAATGGGAAGCTAACCTTTTGGCGGGACTGTAAGTCAGTTACTCTACACATTAATTTAAAGCATTGTAAAACTTTTTTTTGTTTAGCATAAATAATTTATTCGCAAAAAATCAAAACTACACAAAAAGTATAGTAAAAACCTTGCTTTAAAATTAAAAAATTACTTAAAATTATGTTATAAAGTTATAGTAAAACATACGCCCGCACTGTTCGTTTTTTACAGGAAAGGCTAATTAAAACTTCTCGCAACAATAAACTCTTTAATAAAATTAGTGTTTTCATATAGAGTATTTTTGTTGCAAGATTTGCGAGCTCAGCAAAAAAGCCATTCAAAATTACTTTCAGAAACTTTCTATACGTTGTTAATAAAAAAGTCTGCTAAAAATATAACAATAACAAGCGTGTAAAAATTATAATGCTAAAAAAGAAAGAACATACATGAAACATGAAAACTGAAATCAAAATCGTGCAATCAAAAATTATCATTTGAGTTTGTTTAGTTTTGATTTTGTATTTACCAACTGAGTTAGTGATATACTTTCACTGAAGTTGAGCTGATTCAATTTCTCTTCAAAGTGATGGAATGGCTCAAACCCAACGGATTCGTTCATTTTCGAGAATCTTGCAGTCAACCGTCCAGTAACGCAATTTTTAGTTTTTAAATAATTTCTAAATTTTTAAATTTTACAATTTTTAAACAAATATTTGTAAGTAATGCCGAACCTAAATTTAAGTTCTTGAAAATTCCGTCTGTTAAGTTTTTTTTCCAACATTTTTTTCACTTATATAACGCAAATGTGGCTTCCTAATTTAAAATCAAGAATACATAAAAAATGAATGTATCACTTTATTATAAATATTAGTGAAGTCCCCAAGAGCTCCGACTCCGAAACTCCAGAAGCTTTTTTTCTTATTTTTATACTAAGCTCGTGAATAAATAAAGAGTAATAACATTAATTATTTTTTCAAAATTTTTTTGTAAACTAAATTTTCTCCAAAACTTATTTAAAACAATAAAAATGGTCCTTTAAATACAGCTACAAGTAGCGTCGTTCTAAAATGTATTTCAAACTTAAATAAATTTCCGGTCGGTCATTTAAGGGTCTGTACTGTCCGAGTCTCCGTCCACTTAAATGGGCGAACTCCGGAGCATGATATTGGAGGGTAGGAACATCACTAACAAATATATTTTTTCTTAGTGCATCATTTTGACATAGTTTTAATCTTTTAGGGGTCAAATTTAACTTTTGATGAATTTTATTTGGTTAAATTTAACTTAAATTCATATTTAGCGCCTAGTTTTAATGTTTTAACCTCCTGAAAAGGCTAGTTTCCCGATTTTGACCCCCTTTATTTTTGTTTTTTTTACAAAATTCTGTAAAATTATTTTTTTGTCCTAAATTAAACTTTTTTAATTATTAAGTCCCGTTTTTTTCAACGCCAATTTTTCTGATTTAGATCCAAGAAAAAAACGACCAAACAAAATCCACGTTTTACCGAACGGTGCTATTTTTCTCTCTATTTGCAGCTGTTGGAATAGAAAATTACATACGCAGAAGAATTAACTAATACCGCGTACAAATTTGAAACTTTTTGGTCCAAATCTCTATTGCCATATATTGATGTAAGTATACTGTATAAAGTGTTCATGTTGCTATAAGTTTTTTTTCTTGTATTAATGAATTTTAATTGTTATTACTTATTACATATTTTTATTACTATATTGTGTTAGGCAGTACAAGCGCTAAAAATATTATAATTAAAATAATGTATTTTTTATTTAATTTGATGTAACCTTTATAACCACTGTCTGTTTTTTAGCTATATTTAACCTTTACTGTCGGTTGCGTGTAATCCACTATAAAAATTGGAATCCTCAGTTATTTTTAAACTTTTTTTATAAACGGAATTTTATTTTGAAGTTTTTGCGTTTAAGCCTAAACGTATAACGGATTAAACTAAACCTAAATTTTACCTAAACTTCGTTGAGCTCGTAAAAATACATGGAACTATGCACAAGAAAAACAAAAATTGTGTGGTTATGTCGAAGTTTTTTTAAAAAAATTAGAACGCAAATTTTTTTAGATTTTAATATTTTTCAGAATATACGAATAGCTTTTTTATTTAATTCTTTTTTTACAATTTTTAATTAATTTGTTCTTGAATATTCAATTTTTCAAATTAGCAAAATTAGTTAGGTTTGATTCGAGTTCATAGTTTTTTTTTTAATTTATCCGCGCTATCAACATAGATATTTTTTTTTTTTTTTTTTTTTTTTTTTCCCCCCCCCCCCCCCCCCCCCCCCCCCCCCCCCCCCCCCCCCCCCCCCCCCCCCCCCCCCCCCCCCCAAAAAAAAAAAAAAAAAACCCACCAAAAAAAAAAAAAAAAAATAGTGTAAAAAATAAAAAAAAAAAAAAAAAAAAAAAAAAAAAAAAAAAAAAAAAAAAAAAAAAAAAAAAAAAAAAAAATAAAAAAAATAAAATTAAAAAAAAAAAAAAAAAAAAAAAAAAAAAAAAAAAAAAAAAAAAAAAAAAAAAAAAAAAAAAAAAAAAAAAAAAAAAAAAAAAAAAAAAAAAAAAAAAAAAAAAAAAAAAAAAAAAAATAAAAAAAAAAAAAAAAAAAAAAAAAAAAAAAAAAAAAAAAAAAAAAAAAAAAAAAAAAAAAAAAAAAAAAAAAAAAAAAAAAAAAAAAAAAAAAAAAAAAAAAAAAAAAAAAAAAAAAAAAAAACAAAAAACAAAAAAAAAAAAAAAAAAAAAAAAAAAAAAAAAAAAAAAAAAAAAAAAAAAAAAAAAAAAAAAAAAAAAAAAAAAAAAAAAAAAAAAAAAACAAAAAACAAAAAAAAACCCCCCCCCCACCCCCCCCCCCCCCCCCCCCCCCACCCCCCCCCCCCCCCCCCCCCCCCCCCCCCCCCCCCCCCCCCCCCCCCCCCCCCCCCCCCCCCCCCCCCCCCCCCCCCCCCCCCCCCCCCCCCCCCACGCACCCCCGCCCCCCCCCCCCCACCCACCCCACCACCCACCCCCCCCCCCCCCCGCCCGCCCCCCCCCCCCCCCCCCCCCCCCCCCCCCCCGCCCCCGACCCCCCCCCCCGCCCCCCCCCCCACCCCCCCACCCCCCCCCCCCCCCGCGGCCCCCTGAAATTTTAACTGAAGGTAAATGGAAAACTCGTTTTAAATATTTGACAAAAAGTTCCGATTACGTTTTATTTTAATGCTATGATGATTTCTAGAGCTAATTCTAACCCCAACTACGTTTACGAATGAAAATTTCTTATACTTTATTTAAATCGTCTATGTAAATAGATGTATTAAAAGTTGCATTTTTTAGAAACATTATTTTTTAGAGTAATATTAAAGAAAAAAATTACTGGTTTCTAAACCAAAGTTCCGACTAGGGCCATAATATTTTCCAATTTGTAAAATTTTTATATGGACCTACCTATGGTTGAATTATATCTGGCTGACGCTGAATTTTATTTGCCCATAGCATAACAAAAATTGAGTAAGCGGTCCCACCACGAAACAAAGTTCCTCTCCAATTAAATTCATTTTTTTTTGTATTATTTTTGAAATTAGAAATACTAATAATACAACATCTATTTAAGAAAGTTTAGCGTGCTTTTTTGTACTTAATTAAAACATTACAAAATGTTTTTTTTTTTGGTTAGCCGAAATAAATTTACATAGGAGAAACTTTAGTTACCCTTAAAATAGCTTAAAATAATAGTCAGAAGTTAACAAAAATACTCGAAATTCTTTTAATATTATTGTTTAATTTCCGGTTTCCGAAAAAATTAGGTAAAAATTATTAGTTTCATAACGAATTCTGATTTCGCGGCGGGACCGCGGACCCAAAATTTTCTAATGTTAGCTGGGTCAATTATTTCCATTTGCTCCAAACACATTTGTAAATTTATAAAAATAAACCCTTTGTTCATATCGATCCTTGGGAATCGGGTCAGTTTGTGAAATCGGTACTAAAAAAAATTAAAAGAAAATTAAAAAATAATTATTCTAAAAACGTCTGCAAAAAGTGATTTCTTATGTCTCAAAAGTTGAAAAATTAGTAAAAATTGTTACATGTATATGTTTTCTTGTTTTATAATTATTAAATGATTTTAGAAACAAGAAGAATTGCATCCCAATTTCCCCAATCAAAGAAGCATTTGCTACGCCTCCGAACTTTCTTCCAGAATATGTTTTACACTTGCCGAGGTAAAACTAATACAATATTTTTCTATTGATAGTTAAGTTATATACATCAAATACCCGAAAAATTACGTTCATTATATAACTCATTTTCACTAAGTTATTTGAAAAAGTTTTAAAATTTAAGATTTTAAAATAAAACTTACTGTAGTTTAGCCATAACTCGCAGGTAACGTGAGCGGCTGTATCAAAGGTTTACAATAAAACCCGCCTTTGCTTATTTAAGAAGATCAAAAATACGAATAAATTTTAGGGCGAAACGTTTAAGAAGTATGTTCAGTATTCAGGGCGATATTTACTAATACCGCGATGTTCGGTATATTAATTGTGCTTAATGCTGAATGTAGTTACATGAATGAATGAATGAAATTCTTTATTTACAACATAAACAACGTTAAATAAATAGTTTTGTACATCGAAAATTTGTGCACACAACAACATAATTAGTTTGAATCACGGAAAATAATGTTATTTCTGTTAAAAACAGAAAAAATTTTACCACGTTACAATATATTAACTGTGCGCGAAATGAAATGAATTTATTATTTTTTATTTAAATTATTTATTATTTAAAGTAAATAAAGGGAGAGAACACAAAAACTCCGAAGGCTACTTACATGTGTCTGTTAAATTTTACAAATGGATGAAAATCAACAGTAACCAGAATTTTTTAAAAACCCATTTAGTGTTTTAGTTTCAGCTACGTTTCTTGGTAAAAAATTCCAATATTTTGCACTTCGCGAAGAAAAAAACATACAAATATCTGTGGATACTATTAGGGAGTTTTAATTTAAGAGAATGGTCATTCTTACTAATGTAATTTCCCCAAGAAAAAAAATTGATTACATTACAAATCACTTAAATTATTAATTATTTTGTAACACACAGTTACATCAAACTTTATGCGGCGAATTTCAAGAGGTTCAAGTTTTAGTTTAGCTAATCTCTGCAGATAACTATCTTTTAATGGAAGATTGCACCTTTGGTATACACGCCTTGTAAAATATCTTTGTACTTGTTCTATTAAGTCAATATTTTTGCAAAGATAAGGTGGCCATGCTTGGGAGCAGTATTTTAAAATAGGACGAGCGTGAGCTTTGAAAGCTGCAAAGAAAGATGAGCAGTGTTAAGTAGTTTTGGAAAACCGCTATGAGTTTGACGACAATCAACACTGGAACTACGCATTAAAGCTCTATGAAAATTAGATCTGGCTAACGGCAGAATGACTTTCAATGTTTGATTAAATATTTAAGAAAAAAGCTAAAATATTTTGAACAAAGTTTATTCCATAATAAAAATTTAATATTTTGTTAGAATACATAAGAATTTTGTCTCCCACTATAATTACAGGTTTTATAAAAATTACAATTACAATATATTTTAAGGTTCTCTGTGTTGAAATAATCAAAGATTTTTAAGAAATCCTAATATTTATTTAGAAAAATGATGTTGATGTATTAAATTTGGAAGAAGACGGCTTTTTGTATTCATTACGTTTGCGTCAAGCAATTGAAAATGGTACCCATAAATTTCTTTATAAACATAAGTATTGTAATATTAGTTTAATTTATAAAACAGAGCGACTAAATATTTCTCTACTATTTAAAAATATCATAGACAAATAAAATCTATGCTGACCTCGATTATTGCAGTACTGAATCTACAATCTAACAACAAAACCAATAAATTTTTTTAACAAAAGCGGTTTAATAATAAATATTACAACTCTTATTTTAAAAATTATTTATCAAATCACTCAATTTGGAACCAAACTGCAAATTTTTTACGGACTGAAGTTGATTAATTTCTATATAATTTGTGGTAAGGCGGAATTTCAAAAACATTCTGCGTTCTTATTTGTTTTTTTAACGTCTAACCGCACAATTTTAATTGGTCCGCTCATTTTAACCATAAGAAACAAGCTTTTTAATTGAAAAAACTTTGAAATTTTTCTTTACAAAAAAAACCCCATCGATTTCTATGTTTACGGTTTAGAAATAAAAATTCCGCATCTCTTTTGCTATTCAATCTTTTTTTTTTGTAAGCAGTTGGCTTTTTTCCGTAAAAATTTTACAATTTAAATGCATATTTTGATGAAAGATCAGGCGATCTAGTTAAGCTAGAAAACTTAAAAAAAAAACTAAAATTAAAACTAATGTTTCAATTTGCGTTTTTTTAATTTTTTACCCTGATTTTTTGTTTTAGGAGATAAGCGGGTCAAGTTTTTATGGACCCCAAAAATTCAACGTAACAATATGCAGTTGCAAATTTTGCTGAGAAAATTAGAGAAATCTGAGCTTTTGCTAGGATACTTGGCTGTGGAAAATTTTGAAGATTTGCGCAATTACTTGGAAAATTTTAAAGTAACTCTTTTGTATAAAGTGAATGTACACTGTCGTCAAAACGTGAATTTTAAGCGCCCATAGAAATCTTAAAATTCACTGACAAAAATATTCATATATATTTTAAGGTAAAAAAAAACCTTTATACTTTTATACCTTTAAAACCTTTATACCTTTAAACCTTTAAACCCTTAAATAAACCTTTAAACCTTTAAATATTCTAACCTTAAATAACCGGTAAACTCTTCTTACTTTTGCTTATAGTCCTTTTATTATGTTTTTTATTTTTATTATTTTTATTGTTCTCTCTGTATTCTAAATATAACCTCACATC
>JASAMX010022603.1:0-12748 GCA_030248175.1 Microlaimidae sp. YZB2_3
TCATTTTGGGCTGGAAAAAATAAAATATCAAACAAAATGAGAGTTTATTATATTATTTTTAAATTATGCACAATTTGTTTGTAGAATATGCAAACTTATGATGCTTTTAAATTTTAACCTACAACACTGTGGTCATTTACTACATAAAATTTGGATAACAAAGTTTAACTAAGTTGGATAATCTACTGTAGTTGGATTTGAATATAGTTGGAATAAAATTTGGATAACAAAGTTTAACAAAGTTGGATATTCTACTATAGTTAAATTCCAAATTAACAAAACCGAATAATTTCAAAAGAACGAACTGGCTATAATAAAGGATTTTGAAATCACTATGTTTATGTTATTTTCGTGTGCTATGATTGTGTTTTTTTCGCTAACCAACTTCATATGCAAATTATTTTTAAATCTTCTCGAGACCTTTGTGTACATTGAAATGTCGTGACTCTCCAAATAAGCCTTAAATCACTCATTTAATGGACGTAGCTCCGGAGCTCCGGAGCTCCCTCCGCTTTAAATTGCCGGAGCTCCGAAGCATGATATTGGAGGGTAGAAACATCACTAATAAGGACCACGAACCTGAGAAAAGCACCATAAAAAACGTAACCCTAGTATGCAGGATTTGTAGTTTCTGTTTATGTTGTTTGGTCGCATTTTTTTATCATATAATTAAAATGGATTAGCGCTGAAATATTTTTGAGTGCATTTTTTTAAATTAAAATCAAAAATTAAAAAAACTAAAATTAAACTTAAAAACATGAAAAAATCTGCAAATACAAACTTATAGCATTGAAATTTCCAAATATCATTATGAACTTCGAAAGTGATTAATTCCATTTTTTTCATTCTAAAATTTACAACTATATTTTATACCTTTTTGTTCATAACTTTCAAAAAAATGTAATAAATATGATGTTATTGTTACTAATGTCATTTTCCAAGCCGGCTGTTGTTTTTAAAGCAAAACCGAAACTAAAATAAATAAGTAGTAAACTTAATAATACAATAATTTCATGCAATAACCGAATTTTTCTGATAAAATTTAATCAAATATTCGGTTTAAAAATTACTTTCTGATTAGCAAACGTAAAAAACCAATTACCATATGCACCAGAACAAAACGCATTAAGCAATAAAGATTTTACACACACCACCGTTAAAATCGTTTTGAATATAAAAAGTTTCATTCTCTCAGATGCAATAGTTAATCAAATCTTTGTAAATTTGCAAACAATTATTCAATATCAAAAACTTGTTTAATTAAGTTAAGTAAGATTAATAATTATTTCTAACATGTGATTTAGACAAATTTTCGCAATATTTTATTATTTGAATAGTAGCAAATATTACATATGTTGTTTCAAAAAAATAATAAAGAAAATTAAAAAAAAATTCTTGCTTCTGAATAAAGCTATAGTTTTATTTATTCAATTTTTTTAAAATGAAACTTAAATTTTTGTTTTTATACTAAAAACACTTTTTTTATAAAAATTTGTAAAATATTGTATAAGCTGAGTGTGTGTATTACGCAAAAAATTTAGAAAAAAAAATTGGTAAAAATAGAGAATATAATTAATTTAAAATAACCCATTTGACCGGGAAAAAACGCGAATCCTAAGTTTTTTCAACAAAATAAGGAACCCAGCTTAAATAATCCAGCACCAAAACTTATGAATACCGCAGAAACAAAGGCTAGCTAGGATTTCAGAAAGGGGGATTGCACTTCATACAAACTTTTGACAAGGAAAAAATTGTAGGAGATTTACAAATTTTAAAATATAACAAAAAAACGCCTTAAAACGGGTTAAATCCTAATAATTTTTAACCAAACTAATTTAAATAATACTTTAATGTAAAAGTTATGACTGTTTTTAAGAAACAACAATTAATTAAAAGAAATTTTTATTTTTTTAACAGCGATTTTTTAATAAAAATTTCTTGCGGATTGTTTTTAAAATCTAAAGCTAAAGTCTTCCAGGCTGAAATTGAGGCGCAACCGCTCTCATTCAAGGTGAAATAAGGAATAAACACACAAGCCAAAAAAATTTTAAAAAAATAAGCTGTCAGTGGTGAAATAACCAATTGTTATTAAGTTGGGCCTGTGTTTCCAGTTAGTAAATTTTCTCACAACTTCAGGTTTTTTTAAGCTATTAAGAGTTTTTTCCAAAAAATCTTTTTATAGAGTTTTTAAGGGGTTTTTTTGGTGTTGGGTTTTTTCAGCAGTTTTTCCACTTAAAAAATCTTTTTTAAAATCAAAAAACATAAAAATAGTTTGTTTATAAAAGCGTTTTGCACCGCAAAAGATCTGATTTAAGCCACTATGGTTGAATTATATATGGCTGACGTCGAATATTAGAATGCAGACATGAGCCGAACAATTAAAATTGCGCGTTTATGACGTTTTTTGAAACAAATAAGATCACAGGATTTTTTAATTCACCTTTTTACAAAATATAAAAAATTACCTAACTTTAGCCCTTAACAATTTGCATTTTGGTTTCAAATTAAGTAATATGATAAATAATTATTAAAATACAGGTTTTGATGTTTATTATTAAACTGCTTGAGTGACAAATTTTAAATGGTTTTGTTGTTAAATAGTCGATTTAATATTGCAATTATTGAGTTCAGCTAGATTTTATGTACCTAAATTAACCGTGCGGTCAGGTAATAATCAATTTTTTTTTGAAAATTGTTTTTTTTTAAATCTAGCGAATTATGACTGGCTAAAATTGTAAATTTAGATATTTTGTTTGTTATTCATTAAGTCTACAAGAGATTTTAATCTAGCATAAATTTAGAAACGCTAAAATCACAAAAATTACGCATAAATTGTAGCAAAAGCTAGTTTTAAATTCATATTTTATTTCAAAACATGAGATTTATGAAATTTATTTATTTACATGAAATTTATTTCAACAAATTTTGTTAAAGTTAATGAGAAAAGTACGCGTTGTTTGTACTTTTCGCGACCTGTAATTTTTCCTGTGTGGAAAACCTTTTAGCTTCTAAAATTTTAACTTAACGAACAAAAATTTAAACACACTGAAAAGTTCATGTGTTTGGAAAAAAGCCTAAACAAAAATTCTAAAATTAAAAAAAATACTTTAAAATGTTAAGCTTAAAATGAAAAAAGAAAGGTGAGTTTTATTTTGAAAAAATTTTCTTTTTCCAATAAAAAAACATTATGAAACTAATTTAAACATTGAAGTAAGCATTATTTTCCTGGTATTTTTTTAATTTTTAAATTTAATACAATTAGGAAAAAGTATTACTTTTACGGTTTATAAAATTTAAAGAATATAATGTAAGTATAAAAAATCACCACAAAAATACTACTCACTTTTACTGGTTTTATTTACCACAGAATACTCTCTTAAAAGGGGTCAATTTAGGGGGATTTTTTCGAAAGTTTGGAAACCCTGGTTGAATTGCGTGTTCTTCTCCACGCAATATTTTTCAAAGAACGAGTAGTTACTTTACCACCCCCACAATTTTATCCTGATAAATTTTTCTTTAATTTTTAAAAACGCATGAAAAATTGTGTATTTCAATTTTCAATTTAAATTCAAAAAATCTGTATTTCAAATTTATAATCAATATGAATTTTAAACTTTAACTTAAATTTAAAATTTTTTTGTTGTGAATTTTAAATTTTCTAATCCTAGCGCTATAGATAGGCAGTTTTTTGCATTTTGAGGTGGGCAGTATACCGGACCTCTAAATTTGGGAGGGGGTGTCCCAAATGTTTTTTTGAGTATGCCCCAAATACCTCAGTTTTAGCGTTTTTGTACAAGCGTCCCCAAATTTTGGGGGGATGTCGGTAGTTTTGAGATTTTGGGGGTATAACCCTCCCAAACCCATCTGCCCATCTATGTTTATTACTAAAATTTCTAGTATCCATTTTTCAAAATTTAGGGGGATTGGTTTATAAAGTACTTTTATTTATACAAACTTTTAAAAAACATTATTACTGCAGTTTTCATTTTTCATTTGGCTTTATAATGTCAAAAAATACTTTTATATCGTCGTTACTACGACAAATAGTAGTCTGACTTATAATGTTGATATAATGTTTAAACCATTTGTATGTTATAGAATAAAAACAGCTACAGTTCCGAGTATTCTATAACGGTTCTGACTCATTTTGTTATGGTAACGACGATATACAGAAAATAGCACCACCCGTATGGAGCTTTCATCAGTTAATGGGTCCAACAATGGATATTTAGAAAATGTCAAACAAGAGGTGGCCAGCCATGAGCAAGTGAAAATTGCGCCAAAAAAATCTGATTTGGAAGGCCGGAAGTTTGCCGACATTTGTCTCAAAACTGAGCTCCATGGTTTACCTGACTGGTATACAGCTCAGAATTTGTCTGATAAGATTTTATGGACTGTAATCTTATTGGTGTGCCTTGTTACTTTGGGGTTTGAACTGTACATTTCCCTGACTGAGTTTAAGGACAACCCCATTGTTACAACATACAGGCAAGAGTTTATAAGAGATTTGATAAGCACAATATTAAAACTAATAAATGATTAGGCAGATTATTATTATTCAGTAATCTATAATATATTCAACCTCTCAGTTTCATGTCTGGTTTATGTCTAGTTTTATGTCTGGTTTTATGTTTGAGTTGAGTGAAAATTTCAAAGCGTCGAAAATATAAAACTAAAATTTAATTTTTGATTATCTAAAGATTTTTTTATTTTCAATGTACCTCCGATATTTTAGTCTATGGTAAAAATCGTGTTTTAAACCCAGGAGAAAACATCTTAATTTTTAGTGTATATTAAACTTTACTTCTAGAAAAAGAATTCTCAGCTTTTCAACTTGGAAATCAACATCACTTACAAACACTAAACAAGTTTCACTATGTACTGTGCGTTTGAAACGCGAAAAAAAATCCGCAAGGATTGAGCTTAAATTAAAGTAGAAACCTTTTTAAAATTTGAAAAATTTTTTTATGAATACAAAAAATTAAGGAAATTAAATATTTTGAGCAAGAGTTTAAAGTGCTATAAAAGAACTCAGGGTAGTACTGGATCGGTCTGTTTTGACGGAAAAACTCTGCAACGAGTCCATTTTTTGGTCTGCATCCAATATATAACATTTTTTCTTTTTACATTGTGGCGCGTTTTAAATATTTCTTAAAAGTTTTTAAAAATATTTATCATTTTTCATTTTACATTGTGACATGTGCATTAAAACAAGCGGACCAAGTGCAAATGAACATGTTTCAAAATGTTATAAATACCGCTGTAAATACCCTAAATTTTTGCTTATGATTTTTAATAATTAAAATTGTAGTCTTATTGTTTTAAATTTTAAATTGCAATGAAAAAATTAAATAACCATAAATTTAAAACAATTAAGAATTAAATATATTAAAAAAACAAAAAATCTCCTTAAAACTTTAAAACAGTGTAAAAACAGTTGAACAACTGGATCAAAATGGATTGGACTTTCCAACGGTGCAAATCTGTCCGCTTCAAATGGGTAGGTAGTTGAAATTCTTAAAAAAACTTTATCAGTTGGCAAGACAGCGCCACGGGGAAATAAAAGGTCGTGGCACTCATCCCCAACATAAATAAATAACCTGGGTAAATTTTCGGTTTGTACTTTTTTATGAATTTTTTATCGTTTGTATCGACAAAATTACACACTTTCTGATGATTGTTTTGTTCTTTAACGCTATGTCGCAACGTCAATGTTATTTATTTTTTAATATGTATATTTATATGTGGTGGAAAATCACCACGGGGTAACATATTCCTCGATTGCAACGCCAATTAGAATAGGACAATTAGAATAAACTTTCTAGGTCGTGTCCATATTCTTCGTATTATTATTATTATTCACCCCTAATATTTTAATAATGATATTTTTTTCGATATAGAGTTAGCACATACAAACATGGGTTCATAGGAAAGCACAGTAAATTACAAAACATCTTAAAAACCCCTTTTTTTAAGGTCCTTGTTATCGATTTAGTGTTAAGTGAATAGATCCAAAAATCTTCTGACCGCTTAGTAAAAGTCCCCCGGTAATGAGGATTGATTCTTTCAAGTGAACACTGTGGTACGGTTTAGGGTCGATGGAGCCGAGGGAACTTGGAGCCAAAAATAAACATCGCTAAGACCTATACCTAAGCCTAAGCAAAGCCTAAAAAAAGATAAAAAATTTTTCCGGCGGCTCCAGGTTCTCTACTTACGGCTCTAAAGACCCCGTACCTGTGGTACTACAACGCACCAAATCCAGCCGACGGTTTTCCACGGATTATTTTTTTACTGCGTGATAACCGTTTCAACACCATTTTGACAAAAACCTTTATTTTAGTACATGTTTTGGAAAATTGGAAAGTAAATATAGATCCTGTATGGATGGAAGAAAACAACGCATCGGAAGCGTTGCAAAGTTTTGACAAGGATGGTAATGAAATATTAGCAAGTGCAAGACGAGTGTGGGACACGATTGAAAAAGAAACACAACAGCCCTTTGCACCCGAACATGTACCTGAGACAGCGTTTTTTTGCATGGGTACGCAGCAACACAGAGACCCACAATACACACCAAAAGATATAGTGGATTACATATTAAAGGTTCGATCATAAAAGATATAACTTATCAACTAAATTTTATTGAATTTCTGAAAAATAAATTTTTTTCTGCATTTCTTAAATTAATTTCCGAATAACGGATGTTTTAAATTTTATATTGAACTGGTCACTTCTCTGATTTTCACATCAGAAAAATTGAATAAAACCAAGCTAATAAAAAATGTTTATATACCAAAATATGTATCACCTTTTTTGGTTTCTTCATGATTTAGGGTATCTGACTTAATTTCGGCCAGACCTTAATTTCGGCCACCAATTTAGGGTGTTAAAAAATTCGCTTATTTTTAAAACACAAAAGAGCTAGCACAAAACTAACTGGATTAATGTTGAATAAAGTGTTTTTGCAAAAAAATGAATTTTTTGTGATTTTCTTAATTTTTGCTTTGTGTTTAAACTGCATAAAATTTAGAACGAAGCACCATATAACCTTAAAATATCTTCTATTTAAGGCTCAAAGTTGTTAATTTTCATGTTTTAATATTTTCCTCAAAATCACTTTGCAACGCGTTTAACTAACTGCGCATTTTAAGATTCCATCAATTTCGGCCACCTTAAAATTTAGGTGAAAGAACCTACCCTCTTTTACTGTTTTTAAATATCATTGTACTACCGTATTTATAAAAATTTTTTTTGCTCGTTTGACTTTTTTTGACGTTTTTTAAGCCAAAATAAAAATTCAACAAAAAAAATACAGGTTATTAAAACTTGTTTTTTTAAGGTTTTGACATAATTATTTAATGTTTTGCTAATAACTATTAAAATTTGCAAACGTGAAAAATTAAGGTATATATACCAAGAAAAATACCTAAGGATAAATTAACAACCTTTAAAAATTTTTATTGTTAAGTTTGGCAATAGTTATAGCCAGTTTTTTCTTGGTGGCTGAAGTTAATGGTTCACGCCTTAATTTCGGCCACTATAAAAAAACTTTAAACCTCCACTGATCTTTAAGTGTAACTGAAATTTTAAAATTTTGCACTGGAATAACAAAAATAGCTATCTTTTGATTTTTAGACCAAATTTTTGGTCGATTAGAAAAACCAAAAAAAACTTATTCAAAAAAATAAAAAAAGGTGGCCGAAATTAAGTCAGTTACCCTATATGATTTATATTCATATTATAGGTACACTTCACGTTAAAAAATTTTTATTATTATAGAATAATGCAGTTGTAAATTATTTTTTTTTACCTTTAGTGTTGTAAAAAGCAATGATTTTCGATTATTTAAAGTAAAGACTGATTCATACTTATGTAAAAACATCCTTGGGACAAAGTCAAAAAGACAAATAAAGCGTATAAACGTATGTAAAAACGTCCTTTGGACTTTGTCCAAAAGACAAAGTCCAAAGGACTAAAAAAATAAAAGTAATTCAGCCTTAAAAGTAATTCGAAAAATTTTAATTTAAGTAAAGTAAGAGTAAAAGTAATTTGTGATTTTTTGTTTAAGTAAAGTAAAAGTAAGACTTATTTTTTTAAGTAAAAATAAGAGTAAAAGTATAATAAAAGTATTTTTGAAACAGAGCAAAACACCGGTTGTTGGAGCTCCAGAGCTCCGTCCCGAAATTTTTTTGCTAATTTTATGTACAAATATTTATTTCAATAATTTTTTTAAACTAAATATATGGTGTTTAGCGTGTTACGACTTGAAAAACTTTTTTCTGCCACTTATTTTACAACAAGCCCATAGGGGTTAAGTCGTTAAAATTACTTAAATTTTAAATTAATTTAGGTATTTGCAAGGAAAAATACGAGTAGGAGTAAAAGTAAAAGTAATTGAAATTTCAAATGTCGAGTAAGAGTAAAAATAAAAGTAATTGAAATTTCAAAAGTCGAGTAAAAGTAATCCGAAATTCGTTACTTTTATTAGTTTAAATTTAAATTTAAATTTATTAGTAAAAGTAAAAGTAACTTTTTATAACACTACTTTCGACCCGTTTTTTCACATTTATAACTATAAGCAAATAAAATCTAGCTGACCTCGATAATTGCAGTATTGAATCGACTATTTAACAACAAAACCATTAAGAATTTTTAACAAGAGCGGTTAAATAATAAAGATCAAAACCCGCATTTTCTTCATTATTTATTAAATTACTTAATTTGGAACCCAAATGCATATTTTTAGGGCTAAAGTTGGTTATTTTTTGTTTATTTTGAGCAAAAGTGGAATTTAAAAAAAATTTTGCGTTCTTATTGGTTTTAGAAAAAAACGTCATAACCGCACAATTTAAATTGGTCCGCTCAAGCCTGCATACTAAATTTTAAGCTCAGCCAGATATAATTGAACCTTAAAATAAAATTCTAGAATGCTAGCGTGTTTGCCTTTTGCGCTTTTTTCACCAAAAAAAAACGGCAATTCAATCAATCCGTAAGCCTAAAAAGGTTGGTTTCTCACCACAAACTGTCGTGCGCTGAAAAAAATGCGCACTTTAACATGGTACGGCTGTGTGGGCGGAGAAAGACGGATTTTATAGCGCAGCAAACAGTTTACATAGCAAATTTAAACTTCACGGAATTTTTCGAAATATGCACATAGCAGATTTTGACAAAAACAAGTTTTGTTGTAAAAAAACAAAAAGATTGTTTTTACGCTTTAGAATTTTTATGAACTTTTTTAATTAAAATACTAATCCCAATTTTTTTTCTTCTTCACATTAAACAATATTTTTAAAAGTGAAATTGATTTTCCAAACGAGTAGTCCCAAAATCCTATGTTCAAAAAATGAATATAAAACGCTTGTTTATATAGCGGTAAGTTATTGAAACATGAATTATGTTTAAGGTGGGATATCCAAAAAACATATTTCTTCAAGAATGTGCTTTTGGTGGCTATCAACTTAACTGTACCGAAGCGGCTAAGGAAATAATGGATCGAAACTATGGGAAATGTTTTTTGTTTGGAACTGAAGGACGAAAACAGTTTTTAAATGATCAAGGTTGAAATAATATCATGTGTAAAGAAGATAAAGGATTGATAAAGCAAAAAAAGAGACTTAAAACTTCGCATTTTTTGACCTGTTTAAGGTTGAAATGTATTCTTTTTGTTTATTTTTAGCTTGATTTCAAGGTTTTTGTTTCGGCTAGCTTAGAATACACGCGTTAGATTTAATTGGGTTAATTGGGTTGAAATATTTTTAAATATGCATAATATATAGAAATATTTTTCGAAACTTTTTTAAATACGCATAATATTTAGAAATAAGTTTTTTATTAAATGTAATTCTAAAGGTAAAATACTTGTAGTTGCAAACGTAAGCGTGGTTTAGTTTTCACATTTATTAATTTCTACCGTATATTGAATTGATGCGACGAATCAGCGGCGTAAACCATTTCAATCTCTTCTGGCCGTTGGTCCTTCACCGCGAAGAAAACTTGCGCGCGCGAGCTATACTGTAAGCATGTAAACGCATTTACGATTTTACCGCACGAAGAAAAGTTAAAACAATGCCGAGGCACGTTTTCTGTTGTCATTGCGCTGATTACAAATAGTTGATTTTGTAGACGACAAACAATTCTATTATTGGTAGTTACAGAAAGGCGAAAATTGCAGCTACGGCAATTTTACCTACAAAATGATTTAATTTATCTTTTCAGGATTGACTTTATACAGACGTGACGGCGGGACTTAAATTATTACATCAAGTAAAATACAAATCTAAATTTAAATTTAACTAAATTTAAAATATTTTAAAAGTCGTAGTATATAGTTTTACATGATGAAATAGCTACACTTTCTATTGCTTAACACATAAAGTAGAACAACTGTTTAACAAACGGTCGAACATTCTGTTATTGCTATACATGCAGAGTAATTTTTACGCCGCTTTACACATGATTCAGGACTTAGTCTTGTACTAAACATGGACAAGATGTACGGTTATGCAGATAAACCTCCAGATTTTGACGGCGTTCTTGTTCGAATTGCTCAAAATCATGACCCTGCAGGTTAGTTCAAAAGTGCTACAGTATTTATTCTAAATAATTGACTTGTATTACTCCAGTTGGCTTAGTTTTATCATGCTTTTATTTCAAATTTTTTTAATTTTTTTTTTGCAAACACATTGTAGTTAAATCGCCTATTTCTCGCAAAATCTATTTAGAACATGTAAACCCAAAGAAATTATAAATCTTAAAAATTTTAAAACTAATAACTGTCACTAAACTTTGTATACTAAGTATCTAACATTGCTCAGCTTCTAGTTAGATCCATTAGCCCAATAGCATCTTATTTAGCGATTGTCTCTAAACCAAGCCTTTTTAGCCACGCGCAGTTAAAAGCTGGACTAATTAATAAAATTAAACTGAAAATTAAATGTTTTTAAACACAAACTTTTTAACAATTTAAAATCTCAAAATTCACTCCTTAAAATATTTTATACTTGCAAAATAATAATCAATTGAATTTTTATACTTTTAGTTAATTGAATTCTGTTTGTCGTGATTGCTATTATAGGTTTCATATATTTAGCTAGTTTTATCAATGACTTTAAACATTAAACGATTATACTATTATAATACTAACGTCATTAGAAAAAAAAAACACGAAATTAGTACAGCCATACCATATATAAAAATCATATATAATTTAGACTTTTTTTATATTTGTGATATTTCATTACCATACATAAATTTAAAACAATTTAATTTTAATGAAAAATTCTATAATACAAAAATGACAACCAGAATCAAAATGATTAGGCAATCTTGATTCAAAAAAATATATGTGAAAAATACTGCGCACTGCAAAACATTTTTACAAGAATAAAAAACTTGTATGATATTTACAGGAAGTGTAAAACTAATATACAATCTCCATAAAATAATATAATATATCATTCCGGTGGCTAGATATGCTCACTTAAATTTTTTTTACAGTGTGCACCCATTTTTTACCAGTTCTATAATTAATTTTTTTTTGTTGAAATAATGAAGAAGGATTATATAAATAATATCTGCATGATTATGCTACTTTTAATTTAAGATGGTCTCAACATATTAATATAAAATTATTTTTCTAATATTATTTCTGACACTGATATTGTGCATCTCTTCTGTAAAAATTTTCATTTCGAAAAAGCTTATATAGAATTAAATCCATTTAAAAATTTGGTAAAATAAGAAGGTAAATCATGTCTGTCTGATTAAAATAAAAATGTGAATTTTTGCTATTATTTGATATTGTGTACGCAACCTCATAAAAAATAAAACCATAAAAATTAATTTAATTTTTTTCGTGTATTTTTGCCTGACCAGAGGTTTTTGATTTTTAAGATGCTAATATAATCTACAACAGTTTGCTGTTAACTTATATAATAAAAAAGTTTGGAATTGCTCCATTTTTCCTAGTTTATTTTACAAAAAAATTAAATCAACAAATTAAGAATTAAAGTTCGAGTTCAATAATTTATTTTATTTTTTCAGGATACTCAAAAATCTTTTTGCGACCAGCATCCTATACAGTTATTAACCTTGAAGCGAAAAAATATTCGTTGCTGGAAAAGACCAGTTTTCTAAGCAGTAAAAAGTTATGCATAGAAGCAAGCGAAGGTGAAAGCAACATGGAAGTATTAAAAGCGAAATACACAATGGGCGTTTGCAAAATGGACTGCATTCAAAAACAAGTTTTCAGCGCTTGCAATTGTATTTTACCTCTGGATAAATCGATAATAAAGGATCATCTGCATGAGCGAAGTAATTTATTCTGTGTAAGCAAAAATTTAAGCGACTGTGCGGTTCGGGAAATAAAACGAATGACCAAGAATGAAACTCATGTAGAATGTGCCAAAAAATGTCGCACTCCTTGTAATTACTGGGAATATTCCACCAGTATGAGTAGTGCCAACTATCCTGCCAATAGAGCGGACTCTTATTTTGAAATGGGACTGGACGAAAACACTGAAAATCAAACCGTTTGTATCAGCGAATCAAACAGACTCAGCAAATCAGATCTTATTGTGTTAAGTATAGCTTTTCCTTTTTTGAGCTACATGGACATCAAAGAAGTAAGTGTATGAATGAATTAAAAAAAACATTTGAATAAAGGTAATAAACAAAATATAAATGAATATTAATAATCATCTATAGGCACCTTGCACCTTGCACTGCACATTGCACTGCACCTTGCACC
>JASAMX010022604.1:0-14854 GCA_030248175.1 Microlaimidae sp. YZB2_3
AGATGGACATTATTTACACAATAAGAAATTTGTATTTAATTTGGCCAGCTGCCCACTAAATAAAAATTTTTACCATATAATAATAATTTATTTATACGTTGAACTAATTACACAGCACTGTTGCAATTTTTTAGTGTGATGAAATGACAATTAAAAAAAACATACTCACAACAATCTTTGACAAGCGCGAAATCACCACTTTTTTAATTAGAAGGTTCACTTTTCATTTTGTATGTGTAAAAAACAACTATAAATTTGAAAAAGTGGCGATTTCGTGCTTGTCAAGGATTGCTGTGAGTATGTTTTTTTCAATTGTCATTTTATCAGACTACAAAAATGCAACAATGCTGTGTAATTAGTTCAACGTATAAATAAATTATTAATATATGGTTAAAATTTTCATTCAAAGGCCAGCTGGCCAAAATCAAATGCAAATTTCCTGTAGTCCACATAATGTCCATCTCAGACTAGTCCGCATTTTTTCTGTCTAAACGTACGCCCAGGGAAAAATCGCCCCTTTTTCCTGCTCTATTCTTAGAGCCATTTTTAAGGCTAGTTCAAAGAAGCGAAATGTTTCTTTCCTAAAAAAATATAATTTTAGTTTCTAAATGGTTTTATAAAAAACAAAAATACATTAACGGTAAAATCTGTGGTAAAAATATTTTTTTAAAATGAATATTCACTTAGTACTTTTGGGAATTAAAACAAATTTAAAACTTTAAGAAAGATTAACCAAGCAATATTCTTGTTTGCACTTATGTGTTTTTAAAATGCAGACCTCTGAGTGTGGTAAAAAAACCAACCCATGTTATTCCGTCATCACTACGGCAAAATGAGCCACCGTCATTATGAAACTCCAACTCGTAGAACTCGAACGGACGTCTTACTTTGTTATGAACTAATAAGCTAGCCTTGAAAAATGCTCTAAGAATAGAACAGGAAAAAGGGGCGATACCGTCATTATGAACTTCCAACTTGTAGAACTCGAACGGACGTCTCAATTTCTTATGAACTAATAAATAAGTTAGTGAACATTCCAACCTATAAATTTTAAAGTTTTTAACAAAAACAATACTCGCTCTAATGGTCTAAAATTAAATATGCAAAAGTTAGACTTAAAATTTCTAAATATTTTTTTACAAATCGGATTGTAAAAGTTTGGAACACCTTACCTTCAGACATAGTTTTCTCGAAGTCGATAAATATTTTTAGCCAAAAAATTAGAAACTTTTTTGCACAATAAAATTGAAAATAAACCAAATCTTTGGGCTTAAATTTTAGCAATAAAAGAATTTTTTTTTCATGCCCAAGTTCTTAATTTTATTATTCTTTCTCTTATTATTCTTGTATAATTTTTAACTTGGCGTGTTTACAAATTTTTTGGTCTATTCTAAGCTTTTAGTGAGTGTTAAATTATTTTTGTGCTTAAAGGTGCGGTGCGTAGTCAAACTTTTTGTCTTCGATTTTGATAATTTTTAAAGAAAATCTTATCCTATAGCCCACAAAAATTTTTCCAACAAAATATCTCCAGCGGTTCAGGAGTTATGACCCCACAAAAATGGCGTTTTTGACAATTCTGTACGTGAAAGATTGCTCAATAAGTAGGGTAACTGACTTAATTTCGGCCACGCCTTAATTTCGGCCACCAATTTAGGGTGTTAGAAAATTGGCTTGTTTTTAAAACACAAAAGAACTAGCACAAAAGTAACTGAATTAATGTTGAATAAAGTGTTATTGCAAAATTTTTTTATTTTTGTTATTCTACATTATCAACATTTTCATACAAAAAGTGAATTTTTTGTGATTTTCCTAATTTTTGCTTTGTGTTTAAACTGCATCAAATTTAGAACAAAGCAATATATAACCTTAAAATATCTTCTATTTAAGGCTCAAAGTTGTTAATTTTCATGTTTTGATATTTTCTTCAAAATTATTTTGCAATGCGTTTAACTAACTGCGCATTTTAAGATTCCGTTAATTTCGGCCACCTTAAAAATTAAGTGAAAGAACCTGCCGTTTTTTGCTGTTTTTAAATATCATTGTACTACCGTATTTATAAAGAATTTTTTTGCTCGTTTGACTTTGTTTTGACGTTTTTTAAGCCAAAAATAAAAATTGAACAAAAAATACAAGTTATTAAAACTTGTTTTTTTAAGGTTTTGACATAATTATTTAAAGTCTTGCTAATAACTATTAAAGTTCGCAAACGGGAAAAATTAAGTTATATGTACCAAGAACAATACCTAAGAGTAAATTTGCAACCTTTAGAAATTTTTATTGTTCGTTTAAGCAATAGTTATGGCCAGTTTTTTGTAGGTGGCCGAAATAAATGGCACGCACCTTAACTTTGGCCACTTTAAAAAAAAAGTTTAAACCTTCACTGATTTTTAAGTGTAACAGAAATATTCAAATTTTGCACTGGAATAACAAATATAGCTATTGTTTGATTTTTAGGCCAAATTTTGGCTTGATTGAAAAAGCCAGAAAAAACTTATTCAAAAAATAAAAAAAGGTGGCCGAAATTAAGTCAGTTACCCTATATCGATTTAAGTTACAAATCATGTATTCAAAGAAAGCGGCTACTTTTTGCTTTAATTTGGTGTCTTGAACGTTAATATTGGTGCAGTATTTGTCGATATATTGCGTTTTTCGTACAAAGAAAACCTAGATTTTTTCGCTAAAAACACGAAGTGAAGGAAAGAAAGGTTGAGCAAACTTCACAAAATAACTGCCGTCGTTTGATGTTTTTAACGAAAAAGCTTTTTTTTTTTTGAAAAAGAAGGTTTTTTTTTTGAAAAAGAAGAAAAAGAAGGTTTTTTGTACGGGAAACGCAATATTTCGACAAACATTGCACCAATCTTAACAATCAATGTATCAAATGAAAGTAGAAAGTAGCCGCTTTCTTTAAGTTCATAATTTGTAAACGTAAATCGTTATACTTATTGAGCAATCTGTCACGTACAGAATAGTCAAAAAACGCCATTTTGGGGGTTATAACTCCTGTACCACAGGAGATATTTTGTTGAAAAAATTTTTGTGGGTTATTGGGGCAGGGGTAATATTTTCACCAAAAATTATCAAAATCCAAGACAAAAAGTTTGACTCCGCACCGCACCTTTTTATATCATTTATTGTTTGTAATGTATTTATTATCAACTTTTTTACTGTGGTAAACTTTGTGTGTCGTTTTTTGTAATGTTTATGTTGTATTGTAAGTGTGTTATGTAACCGTAACCTTCGCAACATAATAAATTCTATTATATACTATTCTAAAATAAACCAGACTGTGACTCATTCTGTAGCTAATAGGGTTCATATTAAAATTTAAAAAGAGTCACAGTGGCTTATATTTTATACCAACTGGGGCTTATTTTGCCGTAGTAACGACGATTTTTCTTACCAACTTTTGTGTGGAGATTTTTAAATCATAACACCCCGTTTTGCGTATTCTAAATGTGATTTTGAACCTAACCAGTGTTTTGTTTTTACCGATTTTGGCGTGGTAACTTTATAAAGATACCATCATCTTTTTTACGACTTTATATCTTCAGTAGCAATTGATCCTAGAAATCTTGTCATTTTTGTGTTGTTTTGTTTTTAATTTAAAAAATTGTTTTAAAAATTACCAGTTAATTAAAAACACACCACAGAGAAAATAAAAAAAACCACACCGCAGCCGACTTCGTTTTTTTTCGGAAAAAATAGTTCTATATCCTTTTTTTCTTTATAACATGTGTTTCTTTCGCGGGGATGTGGCTACTCAAAGTATGGACAAAAATGCTAAATTTTGTAGTTTGTGTCGGTAAGAATGCAATGATGTGCACAAAAAAATTTAGTATCTTTGTGAAAGTTGTCAAATCTGTGAATCTTTGTGAAAGTTGTCAAATCTGTGAATCTTTGTGAAAGTTGTCAAATCTGTGAATCTTTGTGAAAGTTGTATCTTTTAGTAATTTCGTGAAAATTGTCAAATGTTCGAGTTTATTCTTTAACGATGATCATAAATTTGCTTGATTTGCATTTAACACAGTTAGAATGTGTTTTATTTTCACAGGTTTTATATTGCCCGATTTTTATCATTTATATCTACGTATTTATAATAATTAAAACGTTAGAACATAACCACAAAGTAAATAAAATTCACATACAAGTAAAACAAAGATTTTCCGAACCAAATTTTATTAAATAGTGTATTTAATTAGAATTTTTTTTTGTAAAAAGTCAATAATTGGGTTTCTATTATTATAATCTTAATGTACAATTCGTATATATTTATTTTCCAATTTTTTTTTTGCTATCATTCAAAAAATAATTTTGTTTATTCCCAAAAAAATCTAGAATTTACGTAAAAAAAATATTTTTTTCGATATTTTATTGACACGTAAGTGACAGCTGATAAAATTAAGAGGAAATCAAAATTATTTACAATAACCTTTTTTTAAAAATTTAGTTAAAACAATTTTAAAACGTAAGCTAATAGATTTGCTCAAGTTAAAACATATTTCCGCATCTTTTACCAAAAAGTTTTACATTTAAATTTTAACAACTTTTGTTTTAAAATACTCAAAAAAACACGCCGTTCGCAACGCACACAGCTATTAAAGCATGTAATTGTTCAAACTTATAAAAAAATATTTTTAATATTTTAAATATTTTTTAAACGGTAACAGATTTTAGCTTACGTCCATAAATTACAAATAAATCACAAGACCCACTTGAGAATCACAGCATTGTTTGGAAAAACATAACAAGCATTCTGAGTTCTTTAATTTTTAAATTTATTGTTTATGATAAAAAATTACACAAATGTTAACAAAAAAATTACATCTATTTACATGAAGTACTGAAAAAAATTTGCGTTACGATTAATTAATTTATTTATAAACAATAAGTTTTAATCAATTTAAGTTTATTCAACTCAGAATGGTTCACGCCCTACCTTAACATACTAAAAGCAATTATACATTTAACAGTTGGCAACAAAGTAGGGAATGTTTCTAAATCTCCATATTGCCAAAAAAATATTAGAAACGCCTTAGGTCAACCGAATTTGACATTTTGTTATGGAAAAATTTCATAAAAATAAGTACCAAACAGCAGGAATTTTAGTACGTGACGTTATTGACTAGATCCGGTGCTAATCTGGGTAGTATCTTCCAATGTAAATGATTGATTTCCGACAGAAAAAACTAAACCAAATAAGAAAACAAAACAATGGGAGACAAAAGAAATTATATGGCGCATGATGTTATAAACTGCTCACATCTAAAAAATTCTCCTATGTTTTTTATTCTTGAATTTGATTTTAAACAATTTAGTCGAAAATTGAATATTATAATTATATAATGTCGAATTGGGTTTAAACAAAACATTGCATATGGCGTATATTATTTACAGAGTTCCAAAACGTATAGGGCAAAATAAGTGCCAAAGTCAAAAAGACATACAAGACTGCTTAGTGTGGAATAGTTTTAAAATTTTGCGATGCAGTTGGCCAACGGCGTATTTTGGAACTTTAATTGAAATTCTAAAACGTTGGCGAAAACTACCGTTCTATCAAAAATTTACGAAAACAATTTTTATAATCTAATTTGCTAATTTTTCGCTGATTTATAAATTTTTTATAATATCATAAACGTTTGAAATCGACCTTTTTTTAAAAACACTAACCGCAATTTTCTAAACCACAAGCAGCGTGCTATAGTCTACAAAAGTTTATGAAACAATAATATTGCACGTTTAATCATCCACATTCTTATCTACTGTGTAATATAATAAAAATACATTTGTCTTTTGTTGTAGTCTTAAAAAATATATATTTCTTTTTTAAAAGACCAAGTCATTTATAACAAAAAAGAATTGCAGTCAAATAACAGTGAAGATTACATAGTTATATTGCGTCAGTCTCTGTAAAACAAAAATTACAGTCAAAAAATTTAAAAAAAACATAAGACCAAAGCAGCAAAAGCTATTCTTTAAAACTTTATTCCATTTAATCAGTAACTATTAATTTATCAAAAAAATAACGTAAATTTGCTCAAAATTCACAGTTTTCTATGAAGATAGAGACAATAATTTACGAAATAACTATTTTTTCCCTCACATAATAGCTTACCGTTAATAAAATTCGAAAATATTATTTAGTCGTTTAAAATATTTTGTTGGTTTCAATCTATAATTATTCTGTTCTGTAAAAAGGGTGCAAAATCAATTATTTTGTTCAAACATCGTAATTAAATGCTTATTTTGCTTTGCGGCTACGTCTTTATTTTATTTTTAATACTTTTTTAATATTAAAAACCTATATAAATCCTTTGAGACCTAATAACTGGGCACAATTATTAGCGAAATCCAGTCAATAGTTGTATTTAGTTCCGAGACCACTCGTTAAGGGTTATTCCAAAATAAATAGTTGCCGAGATAAACTCGAAACAACATAGTTTCCATAACAAAATAAAATTGTTTTAAAATGCTAAACCTAAAATAACGCCGAATACGTACTGTAAATCGTCGTTACTACGGCAAAATCAGCCACAGTGATTATAAAGTTCACGTGACTCTGACTCATACCGTACTTAATATGGTTCTGTTTTAAATTTAAAATGAGTCACAGTGACATATATTTTATACGAATTGTTGCTCATTTTGCCGTAGTAAGGTCGAAATGTAATACAATAGGTCACGGGTGCATTGCAAACAAACGGCTGGACTAGCCCAAAATCTTTTTTTTTTCTTCACTAAATCTAAAATTTGTGACTATGAACAATCACGACGGTTAATTCAATGTACACAAAGGTCTTGAGAAGAAATGAAAGTAATTGGTATATGCAATGGAGAACTAAAAAAATGAGCATAAAAAGTTTAGAAAACCAACTATTTTGCTCTTTTTTTTAACATTTTTCAAAAACAAGCGGTTGCTTATATTTTTTTACTCATGTGTTTTAAGTTAACCACCGTTATTTACGAATTATTTCCATTTCTTCCCGAGACCTTTGTGTACTTTCAAAGATCATGTGGAAAATTCTGGTGTTAAATTATTTGCACATGATGCAAAAATTTACACTGAATTTTGTGCAAATGATGCTAATAGTATTACTAATCAAACTCTCAAATTACAAAAGGACCTTGATAATGTGGCAGATTGGGCAAAAGTATGGCAGCTAAAACTTGCTGAAAATAAGTGTGAAACGTTTCATATTGGACAAACTACTGAGCCCATAAAAAACACATATTCAATTAATAATCAAGTTCTTAATAGTGTTCCAATAGTGCGCGACTTGGGTATTTATATGTCTCAAAATTTAAAGTTTTCTTATCACTGTGAAAGGATTGCAGAGAAAGCTATGCAAAGATCAGCTTTAATTTTTCGAAGTTTTAAAGCAAATGTGTAAAAAATTTAGTAAGAGCGTATAAATCCTTATGTCAAGGCCTATTGAATAATGGATCTGTTGTATGGAACACATTTAAAAAAAGATGTAGAGTTAATTGAAAAAGTCCAAAAAAGTTTCACTAGACGACTGTTTGAAGAGCTGTGGTCTAAATTATTCTAACTATGAAAATAGGTTGGTTTTATTAAAGCTTGAAAAAAACTTTCTGACCGCAGAGCTAAAACTGATCTCTGTGAAATTTTTTAAATTATTTATAACAAAACTTTTCTTCAACCAAAAGATTTTTTTACCTTTAATTATAATCCCACTAGATGACACCCTTTTAAACTTTTAATAGAGGACAGTAGAATTGATGCAAGAAAACTTTCTTTCCCAAACAGATCTATTTATAGTTGGAATAAATTAAACTCAACTCAAGTTTCTGTAAATTCTGTCAAAAAATTTAGACAATTAATTCATGCTTCTTATGTAGAATTTTGATGTCTTTTTATATGGCTTAGAGTTAGCGCAGATGCTTATTTGAAGGCATCTGCCTTCTAAGCTGTTTTTTTTAGCATAATAACAATAATATCTACTGTTTTTTTTACTGTGTTGCATTTGGATCGCATTCACAAGAACAACATTTGTAGAGTTTTCTTGTATTTTTAAATCTTATTTTTTGATCTTGCATTTTAACAAATTCTTTTTGTACATCCTTTTAGTTTTTTCTATAGTGTTTTTTTATCTGTGTGTTTGCATTCTATGTAACGTTTTTAAATTTGTATTTTGTGATTCACCAATTGTGACATTAATATTTTTGTTTTATATGTTACTATTGCTAAAAAATAAAAATATTCTTCTTCTTCTTCTTCTTAATCGTCGTGATTGTTCATGGAATAGAAACCATCCTCTTATTCAATATCGAGCTTTATTTAAAGAGTTAAAAAAATGAGTTTGACCGGGTGTCAGGTCAATTTTGAAATTTTCACCTTAATAACAGTTTTTAAAATAATATAAAAAAGATTTTTTCTTTATCCAATTAATGCTTTTTTTTACTCACTGACTCGCTCCTAATCAGATTCGGCATCGTCTCGGGTTAAGCGTAATATTAATTTATTAGTTTTCTAAACCTGATTTTTTTAATGTTTCAATTCGAAGTCAATTGGAAGCGAGAGCGGAGCCGGATCCGTTCTGGCCGCCGGCCGCCGAGCCGGGCGACGGGTTGGCGGCCGCGGCGCCGCTCGCGTTTTTCTCCTTTTTGAAAGTTTCGTACTCTTCGCCACCCAGTATGGTGGAGATTTCGCCCTGCATGAACGCCCAGGGCACTTGGGAGCCCACCAGGGGGCACTTGTCCCCGCTGGGGCAGTACACCTCCCCGGCCGAGCCCTGCTTCTTGATGCTCTCCTTGCTGCACGGGAAGCAGAATTTGTGGCCGGAAACGGACGGGCACTGGACGAAATGGGTGTCCTCCAGCCGCTCTCGGCAAATGGTGCAGCTGAGGATCTTGGCTCCGCCCATTCCGGCCCCGCCCTCTCGGCTCTGATTGGCCGGCGGGATGGAACTCCGCTGGCGATTGGCCAGGGACTCGGGGCTGTGCGTACTGGTCGGGGAAACGCTGCTGCTTTGCGCCGGACCCACGTGGCTGTCGGCGAAACCTAAAAAAAAACACACAACACTTAAATTTTAAGAATTAAAGAATTAAAGGCAAACACTAAATTCCACCGACTCCGACTCCGTCCAAAATCTACCGTAATCTACCGTAATTTTTAATATTATGCAAATTTTATTCTAAGCCTAAGCTTAACTTGCACATCGATATATAATTTGCAGAGATTTGAGGCGAAGTCGGAGTCGGAGTCGGTGGAATTTAGTGTTTGCCGAATTAAAGCCTAAGCCTGCTCTGGACCCACGCGGCTGTCGGCGAAACCTAAAAAAACTTACAACACTTAAAGAATTTTAAAGACAATAATATGGCGGGTAATATTTGTATTTAGTTCGCCTTGTGGGAGTGAAAGTGGGAGGAGCTAAATATTGAAGATGTTCACTCGAGTTCGAGATCGATTTTTCCCAAGCGCTCATTGGATTAAAGTAACACGTCAGGATTTTAAGGACTCTCCAAATGTCATACAGTATTCGTGATCACGTCATAGATGTGTTGCTCTGTGGGAATGGTTGTGGGAGGAGCTGTTAGAATCAGTTTTATCCAATTAGCGCTTGGGAAAAAATTGGAGCTCCAATGGATGAAAGATCTCCATTTTTTCCCAAACCCTAATTGGCTAAAAATAATTCTATAAGGTCATAACTTTGTGAAGGTCTTTAACACTGAACGATTTCCTTTTAAATGGGAGGGTTTTGACTATCTTGGATTCTATAGCGGCATAATACTACGGAAATCTTTAACACTGAAGAGCTTCCGTTTAAATGGAAGGCTTTTAAAAATGTGAGAGTCGTTACTACGCCAAAATGGCAAACAATGCGTGTAGAATATTTGAGACTGAGACTCATTTTAGACTTTAAACATAACCTTATCAACTATAAAGCGAGTCGCTGTCTCGTGAATTTTATAAAGGCTGTGACCCCTTTTGCTGTACTGACGAAGAAAAGACAATTTAGTTCTGCGTATATACAGTACTCAAAGCCGTATGCAAAGTTTGGTAAAAGTCAACACACTTCTCATTGTGTATTTCAGTATACTTTTATGCTTTTAACTATTTTATTCGGGTGTTCTTTTTTTCATTAAATATATATCATACTTATTTTTATACCTGGTTTTTGTTTTGTCTACAGTTTTGTCTGTTTTAGATACTGTTGCTTAAGATGACCCAAACTCAGACCGAAACGTGTAACATTTATTAATAAAAAAATTTAATTCTCTTAATTTCATTATTTTTAAATAGTTGGTATACTAAAAAAACAAGTCTGTGGCACTCACACTGCTTTTAGAAAGAAACATTTAATACACCAATATTTTCTGTTTTTAAATTTATTTAAAAATTAGCTACTCTGTTATTTAACTGAAATATCAACTAAATAATTTCTTCGTTTTGTTATCTGTACACTACATCCGTAATATTTTTTATAGTAAATTTTTATCAGCAGACCAATATAGAGTTTTGACACAATGTTTTCATCTGATAAACTATAGACAGACGGGAATACTCACCTTGACTTAGAATTTTTTTCTTTTTACTGCAGTACATTTCAGAGTTAAATAATATGATCCAGTTGTTAGCGTATGTTTATTTGTATGTGCGCTTACTGATTGTAGAGTATCTTAACCCCGTCTAATTATTTAGGCGAAAAATTTACTATAAAAAATATTACGGATGTAGTGTACAGATAACAAAACGAAGAAATTATTTAGTTGATATTTCAGTTAAATAACAGAGTAGCTAATTTTTAAAATAAATTTAAAAACAGAAAATATTGGTGTATTAAATGTTTCTTTCTAAAAGCAGTGTGAGTGCCACAGACTTGTTTTTTTAGTATACCAACTATTTAAATAATAAAATTAAGATAATTAAATTTTTTATTAATAAATGTTACACGTTTCGGTCTATTCTGTAACCATTAAGCAACAGTATCTAAAACAGACAAAACTGTAGACAAAACAAAAACCAGGTATAAAAATAAGTATGATATATATTTAATGAAAAAAAGAACACCCGAATAAAATAGTTAAAAGCATAAAAGTATACTGAAATACACAATGAGAAGTGTGTTGACTTTTACCAAACTTTGCATACGGCTTTGAGTACTGTATACGCAGAACTAAATTGTCCTTTCTTCGTCAGTACAGCAAAAGGGGTCACAGCCTTTATAAAATTCACGAGACAGCGACTCGCTTTATAGTTGATAAGGTTATGTTTAAAGTCTAAAATGAGTCTCAGTCTCAAATATTCTACACGCATTGTTTGCCATTTTGGCGTAGTAACGACTCTCACATTTTTAAAAGCCTTCCATTTAAACGGAAGCTCTTCAGTGTTAAAGATTTCCGTAGTATTATGCCGCTATAGAATCCAAGATAGTCAAAACCCTCCCATTTATAAGGAAATCGTTCAGTGTTAAAGACCTTCACAAAGTTATGACCTTATAGAATTATTTTTAGCCAATTAGGGTTTGGGAAAAAATGGAGATCTTTCATCCATTGGAAACTCCAACTCTTTCTGAAGCGCTAATTGGATAAAACTGATTGTAAAAATTCCTCCGCACAACCATTCCCACAGAGCAACACATCTATGACGTGATCACGAATACTGTATGGCATTTGGAGAGCTCCTTAAAATCCTGACGTGTTACTTTAATCCAATGAAGCGCTTGGGAAAAATCGATCTCCAACTCGAGTGAATATCTTCAATATTTAGCTCCTCCCACTTTCACTCCCACAAGGCGAACTAAATACAAATATTACCCGCCATATCATTGTCTTTAAAATTCTTTAGTGTTGTAAGTTTTTTTAGGTTTCGCCGACAGCCGCGTGGGTCCAGAGCAGGCTTAGGCTTTAATTCGGCAAACACTAAATTCCACCGACTCCGACTCCGACTCCGCCTCAAATTTCTGCAAATTATATATCGATGTGCAAGTTAAGCTTAGGCTTAGGAAATAAAATTTCCATAATACTAACAATTACGGTAGATTACGGTAGATTTTGGACGGAGTCGGAGTAGGTGGAATTTAGTGTTTGCCTTTAATTCTTTAATTCTTAAAATTTAAGTGTTGTGTGTTTTTTTTTAGGTTTCGCCGACAGCCAACGCTGGGTCCGGCGCAAAGCAGCAGCGTTTCCCCGACCAGTACGCACAGCCCCGAGTCCCTGGCCAATCGCCAGCGCCGTTCCATCCCGCCGGCCAATCAGAGCCTAGATAGGCGGGGCCGGAATGGGCGGAGCCAAGATCCTCAGCTGCACCATTTGCCGAGAGCGGCTGGAGGACACCCATTTTGTCCAGTGCCCGTCCGTTTCCGGCCACAAATTCTGCTTCCCGTGCAGCAAGGAGAGCATCAAGAAGCAGGGATCGGCCGGGGAGGTGTACTGCCCCAGCGGGGACAAGTGCCCCCTGGTGGGCTCCCAAGTGCCCTGGGCGTTCATGCAGGGCGAAATCTCCACCATACTGGGTGGCGAAGAGTACGAAACTTTCAAAAAGGAGAAAAACGCGAGCGGCGCCGCGGCCGCCAACCCGTCGCCCGGCTCGGCGGCCGGCGGCCAGAACGGATCCGGCTCCGCTCTCGCTTCCAATTGACTTCGAATTGAAACATTAAAAAAATCAGGTTTAGAAAACTAATAAATTAATATTACGCTTAACCCGAGACGATGCCGAATCTGATTAGGAGCGAGTCAGTGAGTAAAAAAAAGCATTAATTGGATAAAGAAAAAATCTTTTTTATATTATTTTAAAAACTGTTATTAAGGTGAAAATTTTGAAATTGACTTGTCTACCGGTCAAACTCATTTTTTTTAACTCTTTAAATAAAGCTCGATATTAAATAAGAGGGTGGTTTCTATTCCATGAACAATCACGACGATTAGTAGAAGAAGAAGAATAAAAATATTTTTATTTTTTAGCAATAGTAACATATAAAACAAAAATATTAATGTCACAATTGGTGAATCACAAAATACAAATTTAAAAACGTTACATAGAATGCAAACACACAGATAAAAAAAACACTATAGAAAAAACTTAGATGTACAGAAAGAATTTGTTAAAATGCAAGATCAAAAAATAAGATTTAAAAATACAAGAAAACTGAACAAATGTTGTTCTTGTGAATGCGATCCAAATGCAACACAGTAAAAAAAAACAGTAGATAGTATTGTTATTATGTGTAAAAAAACAGCTTAGTAGGCAGATGCCTTTGAATAAGCATCTGCGCTAACTCTTAGCATATAAAAAGACATCAAAGTTCTACATAAGAAGCATGAATTAATTGTCTAAATTTTTTGACAGAATTTACAGAAACTTGAGTTGAGTTTAAATTATTCCAACTAGAAATAGCTCTGTTTGGGGAAAGAAAATTTTCTTGCATCAATTCTACTGTCCTCGATTAAAAGTTTACAAGGGTGTCCTCTCGTGGGAGTGGGATTATAATTAAAGGTAAAAAAATCTTTTGGTTGAAGACAAGTTTTGTTATTAATAATTTTAAAAATTTCACAGAGATCAGTTTTAGCTCTGCGGTCAGAAAGTTTTTCAAGCTTTAAGAAAACCAACCTATTTTCATAGTTAGTATAATTTAGACCATAGCTTTTAAACAGTCGTCTAGTGAAACTTTTTTGGACTTTTTCAATTAACTCTACATCTTTTTTTAAATGTGGGTTCCATACAACAGATCCATATTCTACAATAGGCCTAACATAGGATTTATATGCTCTTACTAAATTTTTTACAGATTTGGCTTTAAAACTTCGAAAAATTAAAGCTGATCTTTGCATAGCTTTCTCTGCAATCCTTTCACAGTGATAAGAAAACTTTAAATTTTGAGACATATAAATACCCAAGTCGCGCACTATTGGAACACTATTAAGAACTTGATTATTAATTGAATATGTGTTTTCTATGGGCTCAGTAGTTTGTCCAATAGAAACGTTTCACACTTATTTTCAGCAAGTTTTAGCTGCCATACTTTCGCCCAATCGGCCACTTATCAAGGTCCTTTTGTAATTTGAGAGTTTGATTAGTAATACTATTAGCATCATTTGCACAAAATTCAGTGTAAATTTTTGCATCATGTGCAAATAATTTAACACCAGAATTTTCCACATGATCTTTGAAAGTACACAAAGGTCTCGGGAAGAAATGGAAATAATTCGTAAATAACGGTGGTTAACTTAAAACACATGAGTAAAAAAATATAAGCAACCGCTTGTTTTTGAAAAATGTTAAAAAAAAGAGCAAAATAGTTGGTTTTCTAAACTTTTTATGCTCATTTTTTTAGTTCTCCATTGCATATACCAATTACTTTCATTTCTTCTCAAGACCTTTGTGTACATTGAATTAACCGTCGTGATTGTTCATAGTCACAAATTTTAGATTTAGTGAAGAAAAAAAAAGATTTTGGGCTAGTCCAGCCGTTTGTTTGCAATGTATTTGTGACCTATTGTATTACATTTCGACCATCGTACTGCGAAATGAGCAACAATTCGTATAAAATATATGTCACTGTAATCTTATTTTAAATTTAAAACAGAACCATATTTAGTACGGTATGAGTCAAGATAGTCACGTGAACTTTATAATCACTGTGGCTGATTTTGCCGTAGTAACGACGATTTACAGTACGTATTTTGCGTTATTTCTAGAGTTTAGCATTTTAAAACAAATTTTATTTTGTTATGGAAACTATGTTGTTTCGAGTTTATCTCGGCAACTATTTATTTTGGAATAACCCTTAACGAGTGGTCTGGGAACTAAATACAACTATTGACTGGATTTCGCTAATAATTGTGCCCAGTTATTAGGTCCCGAAGGTATTTACATAACAATATGCACGGTTAGCAA
>JASAMX010022606.1:0-12544 GCA_030248175.1 Microlaimidae sp. YZB2_3
CGCGTTATCAATTTTTGTAACAAACTTCCAAGTGAGATTGTCCTTTCAACTTCCATTAGCTCATTTAGATTTAAGCTTAATAAACATTTTTCTTTGTAACTAAATAAGTCTTATGTTTTATTTTATTTCTTGGGTTTAATATGATTTCTGTGTTTTATTTTTATTTGACTGTTTTAACGGCTCACGTCAGCAGTAATTTTTGTATTACCTGTGCAGCTGTGTTTATTGATCGATGTACTGCATTTTGTAATATTGTATTTACATTGTATTTATGTATTTCTTTCTAATAAACTATTTCTATATATTTGCCGATTTAACGGTGTTATTATATATTTTTGCATTTAAGTGTATTGCTCAATTACAATTACAAATATTATATGTTTCAGATATTTTAACCGACGATGATCTAAGAATAGATCAAAAGTTCCTATGATTAATATAAACGTTTTAACCTTTTTTGTTGTCGCATTTATTAGATTTTTATTTTCTCAGGGAAAAAAATTTTGCAGTTATAACTTTTTTTCTATTCTAATTAGTATTGATATTTGTTATTTTTTGCTATTGATACACGATGGTCAAAACCCTCCCATTTAAACGGAAGTTGTTCAGTGTTAAATATCTTCACAGAGTTATGACGTTATAATATCACTTTTAGCTAATAAGCGCTTAGAAAAAAATGGAGACCTCTCATTCACTGGATATCATTTTTTCCTAAGCACTAACTGGCTAAAATAGCTCCTCCCACAACCATTCCCACAAAGCAAAACGTATATGACATGATCCAATAACTATATGAGATTTTGAGGGTCCTTAAAATCCTTATATATATATATATATATATATATTTTTAGGCTGCCCCAACGGCTTTGAAGATCTTGTAGTTGGTGGTGTGGCAAGGCAGTGCACACCTGGCGTCTCGAACACCTGTCCCGCAGGATACACCTGCCTTCTGAATTCAAACACCCAGAGATCTCAGTGCTGCAGAAGAACTTCTATTGGATTCGGAAGTAAGTCTCTACTAATACAATACGTCTCTTTCTGCAATGTTAATCTTTCTAACTAAAACCACTGTATTCCATTTCTTATGATTTTTACAAATGCTGAATGAAACAAATCTTATAATGTTTTTATTAATGTTTAAAATTAGTTTTATTTAGTCTAGTTAATAATTTTCTGTAAACCAAGATAATAAACTTACAAATTGAGCATTTACTTTAAAACAAACAATTACATTTTATAATAAATACTTAAATGTCACTAAATGGTATAATGGATTGTATCAGTTGCAAATTGATCTCAGTTGTTTCAGTACGCAAGAAGAGTGTTTGGTGATAACGCTATGAATTTTTGCCATTAAATAAAAACCGGGACCCATATTCTAACGACCTAAGTTAACTTTTTTTGCCGACAAAAGATTATGTGATAAAATTAATATAATTCAGATTAGAATTTTTTGATATATTTTTTCTGTTGACTTTCAACAAGACAATTTTTCATCTACAGAGATTGATAACAGAATTATATTATTATATCTGCAGAATTTCTTTTTACAGTGGTTTATATTATTCTTTTAATTCTTGGTGTATAATTTTAGTATCAATATAATCCAAACAATAAAGAATTATATTACTATGACCCATTCTTGATTACATTCTAAGTTTTTTAAAGTTAACTTTTTGCTAAGTCAATGCAATACGGGCCACAGTTAACTTTTTTAAAATATTCTACAAAATTAAATTTTAAATTAGATACGACAGAAAAAATTTAAAGGTTGCAGTTTGAAAAAAAATAATAATTTCACATAAAAAATTCATCTATTTAATGGAAAAATTCATCATTGAAAAAGTTTTCAGCCCTGTGCACTTGCACGTTAAGACGTTTGAAGGTTAAAGGTGTGGTGCACAGTCAAACCTTCTGTTTTTGATTTTGATGATTTTTTTATGAAAATCTTACGCCTGCCCGAATAGCCCACAAAATTTTTGTTATTAAAATATTTCCGGTAGTTCAGAAGATATGACCCCCAAAAAATGGCGTTTTTCTGATAATTCTGTATTTTTAAAATTGCTCAACGGCCTATAAAACTTTAAATTACAAAACTATTTTACTGAAAAAGCGACTAGTATCTTCTTTAATTTGATACCTTGATTGTTAAGTATAGTGAAGTATTTGTCGAGATAATGCGTTTTCTATATAAAAACTCTCGATTTTTTTGCCAAAAAAAGCGACGGCAGTAGTTTGTTGGGCAATCTTTACGGTGTTATAAGTAGGTTTTACGTAACTGGGTGAGTATCCGGCGTAGTTGGGGTTACTAGTGAGTTGAGTTTGTGTGGATTTTATCCAGTTTGAGGTCCGGGGCCTGTTTTATAAAACCTTTGTAAATTCTCATTTTACAAATCCCCGCCTATTTTTTGTAAAACGCACGATAAAGGTTTTTCGACTTGTAATCCAGGGGGAGCAGCTCGGCGCACTCTCTGCGCTGATCTGTCGCAACCACGTCATTTTATCTCCGCTAACCAATCAAAATTCGCCGTGTCGTATATCCTCTATTATGTAATTTACAAAAAATAGGCGGAGATTTGTAAAATGAAAATTTACAAACGTCTTTATGAAATAGACCCCTGGTTAGTACATTTTTTTACTTTTCATTAAATAAACATAAAAATAATTTATTTTTTTACAAAAAAAATGTTTGTTTTGGTCTTTTTTATTTTTAAACTAAGAAATAATATTAGTGCAGAGAAACACATGACGCAACTAAATAATAATTGGTTACATAACCGCTGAAAATTTTTTTTTAATTTTTCGCGCTTACCGGTTTATTGTTTATTTCTTCCTGGCGGAGAGCGGTTGCGCCCTTAATTTCACCCTGAGGCCTATTTCAAAAAAATTGCGTGTAATTAATTTACAGCTGTAAATTAGTAAACGCATATTTATCTTTTGTATTTTTAATTAAAAAAGTATATTAAGAAAATTGCGTTTAGAATTTAAAAAATTACATTTCTGTAAATTCCGTAAATTCCAAAGTTAAGTACGTATTTTTAATTAATAGAATACAAAGCAATTAAATACGTTTATTAAATTACAATTACAAAAATCTTTAAAAAATAGGCCCCTGGAAGATTTTAGCTTTAATAGTTTTACTTCCATCGCTCACTTGAAATTTATCATTTTTTACTTGACCCTTTACAATTTTTTATCAAAAACTCAAGTTATAATTCGAATTAGTACACAATCAAATATGATTTTAAAAGCTTTAAAATTGTTCTTTTTAAAGCTTATATAGAAATGTTAAGATTTGTTAGTTATTTTTGAAATTATAATGATAAAAACGGAAGGTGATTAAACTTTTTATTTTTAGAGCTGTTTCGTTGTTTTTTTTTTGGCCTTATATCTTTGTGAAGAATTTTCGGTAACTAGCTTAGTAGAGTGAGCTTAGTAAAATTGTTGAAAATGCTTTATTAGATCATTTTTATGAAAAAAAAATTAAAAAAATACATAGTGTACTTTTTTCTGCCCGCAAAATAGTGTTTGGGTGTTATATGTACCGCCGAAATTGGGATTAAGTTAGCCCAACGTTTTTTCCTTAACTTCGCGTTTTTAGCGAAAAAATCGAGGGTTTTTTTTCGCAATAACGCAATATCTCAAAAAATACTGAACAAATCTTAACAATCAAGGTATCAAGTAGAAAGTAGCTTTCTTTGAATGTATTTTTTGTAACTTATATTTTTATATCCATTGAGAAATCTTTTAAGTACAGAATTATCAAAAAACGCCATTTTTGGGGAGTCACATCTCTTGAACCACTGGAGATATTTTGATGAAAAAATTTCTGTGTGCTTTTGGAGGCAGAAGTAAAGTTTTCACAAAAAATTATCAAAATCGAAGACAAAAAGTTTGACTGTGCAGTGTGCACCGCACCTTTGAGCATAACGTTTTATAATTTTATGGTTTTACTCTTAAAATAAAATCGACAAATGTACAATTCCAATAGAACAACCAATCAAATTACAATTGCATATTCAATGTTACAAAATAAACACTGTAAACTTGTTGTCACATTGCCTCTTGCTGTAATGGGTGTTTTTAAAATCCCTATTTTTTTAATACAGAATGAAGCAGCTAACAATCCACCGATTCAATGATACATATTAATGTTTTTTTATCATTGTTATGCTGACATTTTTGCGTGTAATAACGCATTAAATTTCTAATTTCAATTTTTCAATAGAAATAATGAAGACTGGTTGTACTGGAAGCTTATGCTAAAAATAAAGTATACCACACAAGACACTACCTCGTGGGTTATGCACAAAACACCACAGCGACATTTCTCATTTTTTAAATGAAAATTATTTGGAAGATTCACTAATTGATTAGATGCTTTTAAATTAAAAAAAGTTTTTCAGGTATTTAGGGGAAATTTCCACAGTAACATGTAGATGTGATATCTAGGATACTCCATGTTTATTACACAGTTTCAGCCTGCCTATTTGAAAATCGCACTTTTTGTAGAGTTATATTGCAAATAAACACTACAAAAAGAATTAAAATTGAGTTTTATTTATTATTGTATATCGTCGTTACTACGGCAAAATAAGCCAAAATATGTATAAAATATATGCAACTGTGACTCATTTCGAATTTAAAACAGGATTTTTTAGCTACAAAATGAGTCACAATCATTTGTATTTTATAATGACTGTGGCTCATTTTTATATTTAGCATGTCCGAACGGCGGCCAGTCCTACATCAACCCAAGCACAGGCCAAGCTCAAACATGTAATTTTGGAGCGTTTAACTCATGTCCAAATGGGTAAGTGTGTTTCAAATGTTCGGCAAATTTTTGTTTTTCTACCACTGCTTTTTAGAGCTATAAATAAGGAACTTGAAGCTGGGGAAAAGTTTTGATAATTTGGAGCGATAAAAATTGGAAACTTAAAGTTCAAAGCGAAATTTGATTTGAGTTTTGGTTTCAGATTCGGCTTAAATCTTTCAATACAATTTTTTGGCTACATTTTTCTTTGTTTAGATTGAAAATTAGGCTATAGCCGGGCTGTGCTTATGCTAGACGTTAGCTACTTCGAACTTCCTTGATTCCAAATTCTTTTATCATTTTCCTTTATTCTTTAACCTTTCTTTATTGCTACGTTTTCTATATAAATCTGTAACCTTGTGAAAGTATTTTAGCCGTATTTATAGTATTTTTCTATCAGTACCTAAATGGAAGGTACAACACAGATAAAAAATCTGAACATTAAGATTACAACTCACTAAAATTTTTGGATTCAAACAAAGATTCACCAATAATCACATAAGTAGAATTTAAGATCAATTAAAATTACAAGAGCGAATAAAAGTAGAAAAACAGGGCTTTTATTGTATTCACTGACTTATATTGATTCTTTTTTAATTTTCAAAGCTGGCGAAAGCAACTTCAATTTTTTTAACGGTAACTTTTGATTATAATAGTATCTAAACTGAAATTAATTACTTTTACGACTGATTAGTTTTTCCATTCAGTATAGGCACCTTGCACCGGAACTCGGTTTATACATGAAGTATGCAATATATATAAGCGTCACCATAATGGATAATTACCGTATCTCCTACTTATCTTTCGTAGTATGCAGATCAACCGATCGAAATTTCGCGCGCTTTCAAGGGTTGAAATCTGCATACTACAAAAGATAAGTAGGAGATACGGTAATTATCCATTATGGTGACGCTTATGTATATTGCATACTTCATGTATAAACCGAGTTCCGGTGCAAGGTGCCTATATCTTATTGTGTTCCAGGTTTTCTTGTCAACAGAGTGGGAACCAGCAGATCTGTTGCCCAGGAGGAGGCGGCTCTACAAACACAGGAAGTACGCTATAGTTTTTAGAACAAGAATGTATAATCATGTTGAAAATTCTAGATTTCAGGTTTTCAGCATGTAATGTTGAAATATGAGGGGCACTTCATATTACTATTATTATTATTTTTTATCTGCTTCTTAGCAAATCCAGTACTTTTAACATATATTTGCCAGCGAAATATTTTGCTACTTTTTGCTTGTTTTTAAGAATGTTTCAAAAAATATTTCACTAATACAAAATTTTAAACGCCCACCTTTTATCCCACCCCTCTTTCTTTTTCTATTTAAACCCTGCAGCTGTTTTTATAAGTCATCCCTATATTATAGGCCATGGGTCATAGTGCTTCAATTATGAACCTTCCAAGTACTGTTGGTTTAAGATAGGTGGCAGGCGCTATAACTGGCCTTGAAGGCAGGAGGAGATGACTAATTTGCTATTATAATAGTATTATAATACTATTTAAGAAATACACGAAGTACATAGCAAAAATTGTTTTAAAGGCATTTAAAGGTGCGGAGTCAAACTTTCTGTCTTCGATTTTATATCTTTTTTATAAATATTTTTTTGTGAAAACATTACCCCTGCCCCCAATAGCCCACAACAATTTTTTCATCTCCCGTGGTTCAGGAGTTAGGACCCCCCTTAAAAAAAAGGTGTTTTTCGATGTAACAGATTGCTCAATGGTTATTACGATTTACGCTAGAAATTATGCACTCAAAAAAGCGGCTACTTTCTACTTTAATTTGATACTTTGATCGTTAAGATTGGTGCAATCTTTGTAGAAATATTGCGTTGCCCGTACAAAAAACCCGAAACTTTTTCGTTAAAAACACCAAACAACTGTAGTGATTTTGTGAAGTTTGTCCAAACTTTCTTTTCTTCACTTCGTGTTTTTAGCGAAAAAATCGAGGGTTTGTTGTACGAGAAACGGAATATCTCGACAAATACTGCACCAATCTTAACGACCAAGGTATCAAATTAAAGTAGAAAGTAATCGCTTTTTTCGAGTGCATAATTTGTAACTTAAATCTTTACACTCATTGAACAATCTTTCACGTACAGAATTGTCAAAAAAACGCCATTTTTTGGGGTCATAACTCCTGAACCACTATAGATATTTTGTTGAAAAAATTTCTGGGGGCTTTTAGGGGCAGGGGAAAGGTTTTCTCAAAAACTTATCAAAGAAGGAAAAAAATTGACTCCGCATCGCACCTTTAAGGTTTTTTTGTTTTTTTCAAAGTAGGTATATTAAGAAAAGAGTGATAGGTTAATATGCCCCTCAGAAGCAGTTAGAATCTTGGTGCATTTGGTTATGAAGCTGGTGAAAATAAGTTTTGTGAGCAAAAATTAAGAGCAGGATAAAAAATGACGTTTCCTATTATACCTAAAAAATTTTATGCATAAGGACTCCTTATGTTCAAAGTATTTCCAACAAACTGGCAAATTATTATTTAAACTGACCTGTTTAAAATTCGTAAAAGGTTTAAAACCTAGCGGTAAAGCACAACCAATAAAACACAACATGGTTCTTTACTCTTTTTTTTTTCTCAAAAACTATGGAGAATCACGACGGTAATTCAATGTACACAAAGGTCTCGAGAAGATATAAAGATAATTTGTATATGACGTTGGTTAATGAAAAAAACACGATTATAATACACGAAAATAAAACATAAACATAAAACAATTTTTCTAAAAAAAAACAGCTGGTTGTGCATATTTTTTTCTTCTTCATTTTTTCGATTTTAGGTATTTTATTTTGAATTCTTCTCGAGACCTTTGAGTACATTATATTAACCGTCTTGATTCTCCATAGCTATTTTAGAATTTTTTAAACCATTGTTTAGCGTGTCCAAATGGCGCACAATCGTACATCAGTCCCAGCACGGGTCTTCCACAAAGCTGCAATGTCGGAGTGTTCAATCAATGTCCAAACGGTTACACTTGTTCTACTGGCACTTTTGGCCGAGGTCTCTGCTGTCAGCAACAGACGTTTCAATTTTCAAGTAAGTAAATTCGGTTTTCCATAAAATATTTTATTTGTAAAAACAACATTATTTCACCATATGTTTACGAGTTTTTTTTACAAGCCTTCTTTCCTGCTTGTACAGATAAAAAATGTGCCGATTTACATATCAATTATAGTAATTTACATATCAATTATAGTAATTTACATATCAATTATAGTAATTTTATATCAATTGTAATATGTAACAGTGACGATTTGCCAGGCCAGTGTTTTTTTTAAGCCTAGTTCAAAACGGAGTGACAAATGACCTGGAGCGTTTTCACAGTGTCACTTGTCATTTTACGATTTGAATGTGTTCAGGCACGTATTATTATCGGCATTCTTCAAGAACAACCCACTTTCGAGGTCAACGGAAAGAAAATACAAGATGGACTACTTTAAACATGGAACATGGACGAACTACTGGTTTAAAACCGTTATTTTTGAAAAACAACCCATTAAATTCAAATAGTTTTTTTAATAAATCTTTGACAAAGTGATAAATTTTAAAAAATTATCATAATAAAACCTTAGTTCTCCTAAGCAATGAAAACAAAACCTCAAAATCAAACAAAACATTAAATTTAGCTTGATTTTAAGGTTTTGCTCAGGTTGCTAAGGAAAATTAAGGTCTAAATTTTACAATAAATGTTACTTGTGAGTTTTATCACGATAATTTACTTGAAAAATAACGGTTTTAAAGAATCCATCTTTCCGGTGACCACTTCAGTGGGTTATACTTGAAGAATGCCTTATTACTTTACTATGTATCACATGCTTGTTACCAAGGCATAATCTTTTCCTCGCCGCAGTAGAGTTGGTAAAATGCATTACGAGAATGCGTCGTTACTCTGACACAATGAGCCAGATGCGCAAACCCCGGCCCTTCCCCAAAAACAAAAGGCGCCCGGGCCCCCTCAAGGTAAAAAGTTTAAAATTAAGTTCATTGATATTATTCGCCGTATGTTATGGTATACTATGCTCAAAATCAAATTAAAATTGGACATCAATTTTAACAAATGGCTCTACTGGCGCCGCGACGTTAAACAAAAATCTATTTTAATCAATAAATTATATGATTTGACCGTTATTAAAATTAAAAAAAAACACTATTATTCAAGACGTACCATAGATTTATGACAATTTTTTTTAGTTTGTCATATACTTCCTATTGTTTTCTTTAATTTTTTTTGTTTTTATTTTACAGCTTGTCCAAATGGTGCCCAACCATACATCTCGTAAGTGAAGTATTATTTCATTATTTGAATTATTTCATCTCTATTACAACAGTTTCTTTTCGAAACACAATATAAAAACAATTTAAAAAATAGCTATTATAATTTTATGCATCCTCATTGATTTCCTTTGTCGTTTTTACGGCAGATAAACTTTATAGTCAGTATAGAAAACACGGGACCATGACTCTTTGTAAGTTTAAAAAACGCATGTAGTGTAAAAATAATGAGTCACAGTCATATTCATTTTATACAGATTGCGGTTCACCGCGTATAGTTTTCCAGAAAGTTCTCAATTTTAAATGTTTTTTTGTCCGCTGAGAAGGACCGCGTATTCTGGAGCTCTTCGTATACCGTCAAATTAATTTTTTCACAATAAAATTGAACTACATTTTGTGCGCTTTGTTAATTGAAATCTAAAATTGTAGGGTATCTGACTTAATTTCGGCCAGGCCTTAATTTCTGCCACCAATTTAAGGTGTTAGCAAATTGGCTTATTTTTAAAACACAAAAGTAACTGGATTAATGTTGAATAAACTGTTTTTGCAAACGTTTTTTATTCGTGTGATTCTGCATTTTTGGCATTTTCATACAAAAAGTGAATGTGAATTTTTTGTGATTTTCTTAATTTTTGCTTTGTGTTTAAGCTGCATCAAATTTAGAACGAAGCACTATATAACCTTAAAATATCTTTTATTTAGGGCTCAAAGTTGTTAATTTTCATGTTTTGATGTTTTCTTCAAAATCACTTTGCGATGCTTTTACCTAACTGCGCATTTTAAGATTCCGTTAATTTCGGCCACCTTAAAATTAAGGTGAAAAACCTACTGTTTTTTGCTATTTTTAAATATCATCGTATCACCGTATTTATATAGAATTTTTTTTGCTTGTTTGACTTTTTTTGACGTTTTTTAAGGTTTTGAAATAATTATTTAAAGTCTTCCTAATAACTATTAAATTTTTCCAACAAAAAAATAAGAAAAAAATGTGTACCAATAACAATACCTAAGGATAAATTTGCAAACTTTAAAAAATTTTATTTTTTGTTTTGGCAATAGTTAGGCCCCGTTCACACCTGATCCCAGTTCCCAGATCCCAGTTCCCAGTTCCCAGATCCCAGTTCCCAGATCCCAGATCCCAGAAACGGCCTGTTCACACCTGTTTGTTCACCGGAATAAAAAGTCGCGCGCGCGGGCGTTGTTTTAGTCAAATAAGGCGCGTAAGATCGAACGTACAACACGAAATATTCGTTTAAACCACAAAAAAACTTTAAAATTTAAATTTTAAATGTTCTAAATTGAGTAATCAAAAAAAATTGTAAAAAAAAGTTTAGTGTAATAAAACAAAATTTTTATTACTTTTATAAATAAATTAATATTCTTTTTGATTATATAAATAAGTTTTTTAGACTAAAAAACTGTTAAACTTTTAAATTTTAAAAAGTTTAAAAAATTGTTTCAGTAATGATTTGGGTAAAAAAACAAAGATTTTTGTATCATATTCGTTCCCGCTTTAAGCAACAGAACAAAACAAAAACGAAGCGTTGTAATTAAAAATCGTACGTACGAAGCGTTGTGGAATCGTACCTACAAATACAAAAAAATCGTTAAAAACACAAATAAAGAATATTTTAGAAATAGTTTTTAAGGTGCTAAATTGAATTATCAAAAGAAAAGCTAAAAATCAAGTCTAATTTAATAAAACGTAAATCTTTATTACTTTTATTAATAAATTGATATTTTAGAAACGTTTGATAAAATAGATTAGTTTTTTTAAAACTAAAACTTTTAAATTTGTTTAAAAATATCGTATTAACATTGTTTTGGTTAAAAAACAACAATTTTTGTTCCATATTTGTACACCCGCCTGAAAAAAGAGAACAAAAAAGAAGCGGAGCGTTGTAATAATTGCGCACAAAAAATTTTTAAAAAAATCAATATTGTGCAGCTGGTGTGTGTCCTTAATTAACATAATTATCAACATTATTACGTAAAAAAGTCTGTATGTATGCACTGAGCGCGTGTGATATATGCGCGAAGACGCCTCTCCGCTCGCTTTCCCTTAATTTCTTCCCAGAAGTTGGAACGCCGCTCCAAGTCTTTCTGGGAACTGGGATCTGGGATCTGGGATCTGGGAACTGGGAACAGGTGTGAACGGGCCGTTATAGTCAGTTTTTTCTAGGTGGCCTAAGTTAATGGTTCGCGCCTTAATCTTGACCGCTATAAAAAAACTTTAAACCTCCACTGATCTTTAAGTGTAACAGAAATTTTAAAATTTAAATGCACTGGAATAATAAAAATAGTTATCGTTTGATTCTTAGACCAAATTATGGGTCGATTGGAAAATCCAGAAAAAACGTTCCAAAAAAATAAAAAGGCGGCCGAAATTATGTCAGCTACCCTAATGCAATATTATCACTCGTTATCTTAGAATAACCCTGCGCTGACAGTGATTAATATTAATAATTAGGGTAAGCATTTTTAGGGCATCAACCGGATCGATGCAAATCTGCAATCAATTCGGCAACAATTTCAATTCCGGCTGCCCGGGTGGTTACTCATGCGTTCGTGCCACCAACGGTCAATCCGTGTGCTGTGTTGGCTCCGGAAATAACAATGGTACAATTTTTTGATTTTAATGTCAACAGTTTTTAATGTTTTGTTTTATTTTTATGGTGCGCCAACCGAAGAAAATTTGTCAAGCTGATTCACGCTAACAAAGTAAAAAAAGTATGGATAAACGACAAAAATGTTGAAGCCAGACAGATATTACACCTTTTGTTTTTTGGAACTATGTATCTAGTTCACAACAAACGACGAAAGACTAAAACTAAAATGGCCCTGGATATGATTATATCGGCGAGCAACCTTCCAGATTTTACATATATCTGACAAGATTGCTTTCGGCCGAAAAGTTTAAAGGCTGTTTATCAAAACGCTAATTTTTAATGCTTTTTTGGTGATCGAACTCAAAATTTAAAGACGTAGTGACGGAATATAGCTTGAGTCAATCTCGAAATGATTAATTGATTCTGGATTTTATATTTTCAACATTGTCAAACATATTATATTCTGCTAAAATATAAAAAACAGCTTATGATAAAATTTATTGATTTTTAAAGTAATACAGATTACAACCTCGCTACTTACGAGTTTTGGAAAACAAAAATAAATAAATAAATTATCGTTTTTGCTGAAGATGGCCCTAAGTTCAGGCCGAAACGTTCAAATTTTATCAAAAAATTATTGTAAATCTTTTAGTTTTATTATCATAACAGTTTTTATTACAGTGGGATCGTGCCCAGCCGGTACTTCAGCTTATGTGGAGCCGAACTCGGGATTTACCCGTTCCTGCACAGTCGGAAGCTTCAACTCATTTAATAGCTGCCCGTTCGGATATGTGTGTACTCAATCCGGGGTTCAAGGGCTCTGCTGCACTCAA
>JASAMX010022607.1:0-28801 GCA_030248175.1 Microlaimidae sp. YZB2_3
AGTACTTCACATTTATTTTCAGATAAATTGAGCTGCCAATCTTGGGCCCATTGGGCAATTCTATTTAGATCATCTTGTAATTTTATTTGATTGTCATTTGAGTCTGAAATACTGGTATAAACCTTTGCATCATCTGCAAAACGTCTAATTTCTGAATTTTGGACACAATTGACAATATCGTTTACATAAATAAGAAAAAGAAATGGTCCCAAAACTGAGCTCTGTGGTACTGAACTTGTAACTGGGTAGGAAGGTGAAAAAGTGTTGTTTATTACTATTTTCATTTCTCTATTTGTTAAAAAAGCTTCTATCCATTTTAGAAGTCTGCCAGAAATTCCATATTTATTTAATTTAAACAAAAGCTTTTGATGCGATATGGTATCAAAAGCTTTAGCAAAATCCAAGTAAACTACATCAACTGATTTTTTATCTTGAAAAGCCAAAGTCCAATCATTGTAAACATCAAGAAGTTGTGTAACTGTTAAACTTTTGTCTTTAAAACCATGCTGAAGGTAAGATAATATATTTACAAAAAAGATAGAAAACTTAGCTTTTACAATCTGTTCCATTATTTTACAAGAAAAACATGTAAGAGAGAATCTGGACGATAGTTTTCTTTTTGACATTTTTAACATTTTTTGTACACTGGTGTAGTTAGTGCAATTTCCCAATTCACTTGGAAGTTCACCTGAATTAAAAGATTTTTGAAATATTTTAGAAAGCGGAGTTCCTGCAATAACTTTTGCTAAGCGCTTTAAGTAAAAGAGCAGGAATACCATCAGGAGTACGAGACAATTTATTTGGCAGTTTTTTAAGAAATTTCAAAACATCTCTTACAGAAAAATTTATGTTTTCAAGTGTTTGGTTGTGGTTTGGGTCAAAATATGGAAAATTATTATTATCTTTGGTGAAGACAGAGCTAAAATATTCACCAAAAATTTTTGCTTTTTCAGAGTCTTCAGTTTTAAGACTACTTTAGGTATAGACGAACTAACAGTTTAAATCTCTTATTTTTCATAGAAATTAATTAAAATAAAATAGTTTTTTTGATAAATCTTAAAAAAACACGTAAACTTAAAAATTTTGTCAAGATAAAACTAATGAGCAACCTGAATCGTGGAGTGTAGACCTTAGTTTCCCTAAGCAGCCTAAGCAAAACCTTAAATCAAACTAAAATTTAAATTTGGCTTGATTTTTAGGTTTTGCTTAGATTGCTTAGGAAAACTAGGGTCTACAGTTCACGATCAGGTCATTTATAAGTATTCTTACGATAATTTTTATGAAAAATAAGATATTTAAACTGTTAGTTCGTCTATACTCAAAGTAGTCCATGTAATTGAATGGGTTATACTTGAAGAATGCCAAAAAATTAAGAACTTATTTTAGCATAGCATATTCTAATTTAAAATAATATAGAATTAAAAGATTCTGGGAAATTTGAACGCCAGCACTTGATCGCCGAGCATTAAACCCCCAGCATTAGAACGCCGCTCACTTGAACGCCGAGCATTAGACCGCCGCAGTACGCGTTGCTTTAAAACAGACGTTAAACCTCCCCGCCAAGCTAGTATAAACTACCGCGGGGAAGTTGGCATGCTTTCGCGCATGTCTTCCCACCGGCTTTCCCGCTGGCTTTCGCTTTTATGCGGTTTTTAAGCAAAAATGACAATAAATATTCATGAAAATAGCTAAAACTAATGAAATATGAATTTTCTAATTTTGATATTAAAATAAATTTGATTTGAATTAAAATGCGTTTTTTTAAAACCTTTAGCATGCGTTCACGCCGGCTCTTGCAATTGAAAACACTTTAGCATGCGTTCCCGCATGTTTTCTGCCAATCTTCCCACTCCATTTGTTCCACTCGTTTTTTCAATAACCTTAATTACAACGCGTTCCCTTTAACAAATAAGGCAGCTAAAACAGGAAAGCTAGCAATTCCGGGAGCCAACTGAAAGCCTGTCTTCCGCCGGTCTTCCGCATAATTACTAACATTACTTTCCTGTTTTAGCTGCCTTATTTGTTAAAGGGAACGCGTCGTAATTAAGGTTATTGGAAAAACGAGTGGAACAAATGGAGTGGGAAGACCGGCGAAAGACATGCGGGAATGCATGCTAAAGTGTTTTCAATTGCCAGAGCCGGCGTGAACGCATGCTAAAGGTTTTTAAAAAAACGCATTTTAATTCTAATCAAATTTATTTTAATATCAAAACTAATTAGAAAATTCATATTTCATTAGTTTTTAGGTATTTTTATGAATACTTATTGTCATTTTTGCTTAAAAACCGCATAAAAGCCAAAGTCAGCGGGAAAGCCAGCGAGAAGACATGCGCGAAAGCATGCCAACTTCCCCGCGGTGTATAAACTCCCCCCAAGTATAAAAAACTCAATAAAATATAAACAAATGTTTTCATTAAAATATCTAAACAAAGCAATGTTGTTTTAACAACAAACAATGAGTCAAAAATTTATGTTTTTCCTAACTAAACCTAATCAAAACCTGAATTAAAGAAAAAAAACTTAGTGAACGGTTAGTGTTTTAATAATTTAAAACTGTTTTTCCTGAGCCTAAGCGAAACCTAAAAATCAAACTAAATATTTACGATAATTTTATATTTAATGGTGTTAAGATAACTATTTTTTTCTAAGCCTAAGCAAAACCTAAAAATTAAACAAAAAGTTTATACTTCATAGTTTGTTTTGCAAAGAAAAAATAAAAAACTAAAACTTTTTAGTTTTGGGGAGTTTATACTGTCGTAGTGCTGTGCTGTTATAATTCTCTGCAGGTGGCGGAATAAAGAAATTTGCATAAAAATTATATGCAGTACTGCGGCGGTCTAATGCTCGGCGGTCTAATGCTCAGTGTTCAAGTGCGCGGCCTTCTAATGCTGGCGGTCAAATGCTCGGCAATTAAGTACTGGCGTTCAAATTTCCGGACACCAATTAAAATAAAATTATTTGTGGTTAAAAATGTTAGATTCTTTTATATTTTTGTTCTTGCATTTTTTTTTTTGCGAATTCTAGTGTAAACATGTAAACTTTAAAAACATGCAAAAACATCTATAAAATACCGCAGGGAAGTTGTCATGCTTTCGCGCCGGTCTTCCCGCCGGTTTTCCCGCTGGCTTTCACTTTTATGTGGTTTTTAAGCAAAAATGACAACAAATAATTATGAAATTAGCTAAAAACTAATGAAATATAAATTTTCTAATTAGTTTTGATGTTAAAATAAATTTTAATAGAATTAATGCTTTTTTTAAAAAAAAACAACTTTAGCATGCGTTCACGCCGGCTCTCGCAATTAAAAACACTTTAGCATGCGTTCCCGCATGTTTTTTGCCGGTTTTCCCACTCCATTTGTTCCACTCGTTTCTCCAATAACCTTAATTACGACGTTTTCAAAGCGTTAAATAATGTAAGTAAGTGTAAATGTAAGTGTAAGTGTAAAGTGTAATTGTAAGTGTAAATGTAAGTAAATAAGTGTAAATAATGTAAACAAATAAGGCAGCTAAAATAGGAAAGCCAGCAATTCCAGGAGTCAGCTGAAAGCCAGCATGCGTTCAAGTATTAGAAGTTGATTTATTGCCAGTATTGCCAGTATTAGAAGTTGATTTTCAATTGCTGGCTCTCAGCTGGCTCCGGATTGAAAACTGCTGGCTTTCTTATAGTATCATAAAAGAGAACGCTTTGACAACGTAGAACTTATAGGAATAGGTTATAGGAAAAACAAGCAAATGAAATGGGGTCAGAAGACCGGCGGAAGTCATGCGGGAACGCGTGCTTTCAACTGGCTCCCGTAATTGCTGGCTTTCCTGTTTTAGCTGCCTTATTTGTTAAAGGGAACGCTTTGAAAACGTCGTAATTAAGGTTATTGAAAAAACGAGTGGAACAAATGGAGTGGGTAGACCAGCGGAAGACCGCCGGAAGACATGCGGGAACGCATGCTAAAGTGTTTTTGATTGCGAGAGCCGGCGTGAACGCATGCTAAAGGTTTTTTTCAAAAAAAAACCCCCAAAAATAGTCCATTTTTGGCATGTACAATTTATGTTATTAAGGAAATTTTTTTATTAGGTCTTTAATCATATTAATATTATTTTTTGTATTACCAAGTGTCTGGAAGTAACAAATATACAGACCTGTGCACTGCCCCCCCGGGGTTAAAACGGGGGGGGGGGCGATTCCAAAACGGGGGGGGGGGGGGGGTACTTTTTTGAAACGGGGGGGGGGGGCAATAAAACAGGGGGGGCAAGCAGGGGGAAAGAAAAAAAAAAGAGAAAAAAAGGAGAAAAAAAGAAGGGAAAAGGGAAAAAAGGGACAAAAAAGCGGAAATAAGGTAAAAATAGGTCTAAAATGGCTTAAAATACATTGAAATAGGCTAAAAACTGCAAAAAATTCGCGATGATGGCGTCATCATAGGTCAAAAATGGCGTCATATTTTTAGGGTACTTTTTCATTTTTTGGCGGGGGGGGGGGCAATAAAACGGGGGGGGGCAAATCCTCCAATAAAACGGGGGGGGGGGCATTTTCAGACCGTGCACAGGTCTGAATATACTTTTATTTTTTCATGGTAACATGAACATCCAATGTTTTATAATAACCGTTCAAATACCTATCAAATTTTAGTTGTGAAAAAATTAACATTTTTGAAAAACAACTTATTTTAATAAAAATTAATTACTTATATTACAATTTTGTTTGATTTTTAGGTTTTGCTAAGGCTTAGGAACAATAAATCGGTAAAAAACTAAGTTTAAATCAGCATATAAAGCCAAAAAAATTTGTTGTCCATGTTTTTGGTGGTCCATGTGACTTTCGAATTTTCAATTTTTTTGAAAATTTTTGAGTTCTTTAGACTTTTAGCATTGTTAAAACATAGTTTTTAATTTAGTTTGTTGGTTTATAAAATTTTTTTCTTAACATCATAAATTGGTTATGCTGAAAAAGCCCATTTGTTGGGCATGAATTGGCTCATAACTTTTTACCACTAGCTTAAATTTAAAAAATAACCACAAAAATGAGGTCTACGTGTTCCATTTATGCTATAAAAACGTTTTGCAATGGAAATACAAAAAAAAATATTAATTTGATTAAAGGCGTACTAAAAAAATTTTCTTAATAAAATAAATTGTACATGCCAAAAAAGGTTATTTTTGGGTACAAATCGGCTCATAACTTTTTGTCAGAAGCTTAAATTCGAAAAATAACCGCAAAAATTGACGTCTACGTGTTCGATTTAGGTTATAAAGATGTTTTAGAATGTGTAATTACTTTTGAATTGCTCAAATCGAATTTTGGTACACGTATGAAACTTGTGTACCCTCAGCACTAATTGCGCAATAATCAAATACTACATATTTAACAATATTAACAAAGAATATTATCACCATGCAGTGTGTGTGTATGGGGTACCAGGAACTCGATCCAAGGACCTTCAGTATGCAATAGACGTGACGTAAGATCTGCCACTGTGCCACAGCCTTGAGTTTTAGCACATCTGTCGATTTGTGTAGTTTTATTAAGAAGTTAAAAGGGAGCGAGATATAACGTATCAGTTCTTTTAGACTTCTTGTTAAAAGTACACAGATGTGCAAGAACGTAAAAAATAGTTGAGCTTACCGCCGTTTTTCCCCCTGGCTTTCACTTGCCTATTTTCTGACGCTCTTTTCTTGTTCTCAAAAGGTTTTTGTAGTAAAACTCCTATTAAAATTAAGATGGTGTCTAAGGTACCTTTCCGGGTTACTTACTTTTAATGCAGATATTATTAATTGTATTAGATTATTTTGATATTGTATTATATTAAAATTTTTAATTGCCATTAGTGTTAATTGTATTTAACCTGTCAATAAACTAATTCAATTCAATACCTTAAAAATTGGAGGGGGGTGATGGTGTCGGCAGGGTTCGAGGTTTTTTTTCTGGGGGAGGATAGAGGGTATGGGGCATACATGGGCACGGGGGGTTGGGGGGGTTAACCCCGCCCCCCCAAATTCTGAGAAGGGCGGTTTAACCCCCCCCCCCACTCAGAAGTGGGGGGGGGAAAGTTAAGCCCCCCAATTTTGGAAAAATGAAGAAAAAAAATGTCTTTAAAATGTCTTTAAAATGACTTCTAACTGCCTCCAAACTTAAGTTTTGAGGTCAAAATGAATGTTTTAAGCAATAAAAAGCTCAAAAATGCAATAAAAAGGGCTTTTTGACCTAAAATTAGCGTTTTTTACCTATTTTTCCTTCAAAATCGAAAAACGATATGGTTGAAATGCACTCCAGAAAAAAAACGATATGGGTATTTTGCGTTTCTCGGATTTTAACCCCCCCCTAATTTGGGGTTTAACCAACCCCCCCCCCACTCCGGACCAACTTGCCCATGTATGATGGTATGGGGTATACCACCAAATACATACATGGGCACAGGGGGTTGGGTGGGGGAAGAGTTAACCCCGTCCTTCCTCTAATTTTGAATGTGGGGTTTAACGCCCTCTCAGAATTGGGAAGGAGGGGAAGAAAAAGTGTTTTTTACCTATTTTTTTATTAAAATCAAAAAAAACGATATAGGCGAAATGCATTTTCAGAATTAACCCCCCCCTAATTCCCGGTTTAAAAACTACCCACTCCGGCTGGACCAACTTGTCCATGTATGTCCATCCAGCTGCCCTTCTCTGGAAAAAACTTTGAATTACTTCCGATCTAATGGAACATACGTTGTTTGTGGCCCTGACAAACAAACATTATTTTTTTTAAAGTTTTAGGTTGCGGCTGCCTAATTAAATTTTGCAAGAAGTAGCCAACAAAATGCTTATGCCAAAAAAGAATCGTGGAATGATTTATGAATATTTGTTTAAAGAAGGAGTATGTGTCGCGAAAAAAGACTTTCATTTGAAATCTCATCCCGCGATTGAAGGAGTACCCAATTTACATGTTATAAAAGCAATGCAGGTATTTTAAGCATACTTTTTTGGGCATAATGTGTTATGCGTTTTGTTGCGCGAAGCGCAGGAAACTTTTTTCGGCTTTTTATAACCAACGTTTAGGATTTGGCCCCCTCTACTTATAATGAACAAAAAAAACGTCAATAAAACATTTATTGAAATCATATTGCAACGTTTCAATTGTGTCACACAATCATCATCAGGCAGGTATCTAAACTACAGATATTAGGCAAGTTATCATAGGGTAGTGCATTTAATTTCGGCACTTTTCCCAATTGGGCATTTTCGATTTTGGACTATATCTTTGGTAATCCTGGACGGAATACGACGTTTGATAGCTCAAATGAGAGCTAATTATATGTAGATGACTGTCGTGAGCTTTTTATTTGTTATGTTATATATAATATTTTTATGTGAAATTGTGTGATTTATAATAAAAAAAATTGTTACTCGTTTTTAGAACATGGGCATTTCATGATTACGCAATAAATTGGTTTAAAAATTAAACTGTCCTGGTAAAATTTAGTCTATTTTCCAAATTTTTAGTCCCCGTGGTTCTACGTTGCGTCTGTGGTAAGCAATTGTTATAAAATAAAATAGTGTAATTTCGGCACACTATTACTGTAGGTGAAAACGGGTTCAATTTAGTGGTCGGGTGTAAAATTGTAGTTGTAATTAGTTAAAAGGCAACGTTGAAATATGTAGGAGTCATAGCACTGCACCTAAACTCGATTAAGGGGGTCTTTTTAAAAAGTGCCGAAATTAAATGCACGTTTTTCCCAAATTTTCCTCATTTTGATACCATTTAGCATTTTAGTTGTAACTTTTTGCCAGTTACACATTGAACAACAAGTAAAAGCTTAAATTAAAGAAAACTGTCTGGAAATAATGATAGGCTTTTAAATTTTTGAAAATAATGATTTTTTTTTACTGAGAAACAATCGATTGTTTGTAAAGTGCCGAAATTAAATGCATACATTCAATTTCGGCACTTTTCCAGTTTTTTTAAAAACTGATTTAATTAAGTAAAAAAAACAACTTTCGTACAATGAATTTTTTATGACGCAACGCAGTATCGTAGAAGCTTTAAAATGAGCTATCAAACATGAAAATCAGACCATACAGTGAAAAGTTACATTGGAAAAACTAAAAACTACCGAAATTAAATGCACTACCCTATTATAATAAAATATTAAGGTTACACAAGAAATAAAACTGAGATAAATGATAAACATTAAGGTAAAAGACAGTAATAGTAATAATAAAATATAGAAAGACAAAGTATAGCAGTAAAAATCAAAATAATATGCGAAACTACTTTAATGGCTGAATTATTATTAGAGAAATAAATTTTTTTGAAAGATTTTTTTAAAACACTAGCCGACAATAATTTTGTAGTAAAAATATTTATATGTTGAAACAGGTTATGTTTTTAATAAAAGTTTTTTTTGACGAAGATTAATAAAACATAAAACTATCAAATACAAAAAGAAACAAATAATTATCTAAAACCCCAGGTACAACGCGAAAGTAAACAAACAACATAAACGTTTTAAGAAAACTAGATAAAACTATAGGAAAATGAAGAATAAATAAAATTTAAACATCCTATATAAATAAATTTTATAAATTTATATTTTATATTTTATTTTATATTCCCCCCCTGCTTGCCTCCCCGTTTTATTGCCCCCCCCCCGTTTCAAAAAAGTTGCCCTCCGTTCCCCCCTTGTTTTGGAATTGCCCCCTCCCCCTGTTTAAACCCCAATGGGCAGTGCACAGGTCTGTTTCTGTGTAGTACTTATTACTTATAAAAAATATTGTACTAACTTTGAAATAACATTAGCAATAGGCAAGATAAATAGCGAGATATGTGTAGGTATACTATAGAAGGTGACTTTTTTGGTTTTTAATTTTTGGTTTTTGGGGGTCAATTGGGGTACTAAAATTATTTCATAGTTTGGCGCTGAGCGATTAGCGAGGCGCTAGAAAATTTTGAATTTTTAGCCTCTGAAAACCTCCATGTTGCGACCATTTTGGGGGGGGGCGGCCGCCCTCCCTCACCCAACCAGTATCAGACCGAATCGGAAAATTTTTTTGGAAAAATGAAGGGAAAAAAATGTCTTTAAAATGACTTCTAACTGCCTCCAAACTTAAGTTTTGAGGTAAAACTGAATGTTTTAAGCAATAAAAAGCTCAAAAAAGCTATAAAAACGACTTTTTGACCTAAAATTAGCGTTTTCTTTACCAATTTTGCTTCAAAATCGAAAAACGATAGGGGTAAAATGCACTACAGAAAAAAAACGATATGGGTATTTGTTTTGCGTTTCTCGGATTTTAACCCCCCCTAATTTGGGGTTTAACCCCCCCCCACTCCAGACCACCTTGCCCATGTATGGTTCAGGGCGGTCTGAATCCTAAACGTTATAACAGGGTTAGAAAAATTTTCCGCGCTTGTTTATGTCACATACTTTATTATTTTCCTTTAATTCAATAAAAATAAATCTATAAAACAAACAAAAAAAATTTTTACAAACAATTTAATACCTTGAAATTTTCGATTTCCAAAACATTAACAACTGAAAAATGAGTGCATTGAATTACAGCTGAGCAATGCAAAGTGCTACAAAATTTTTTAAAATTACTTCTCCTAACCTTTAAATTTTTAATCCCCCCACTATATAACAATCTAAAAGGGGAAAGATCCAGCATGGTCCTACCAAGATTACAAAACAAACCAACACAAATTTAGAAGTGGGGACCAATTAAAACATAAAGAATGGAGTGGGTTCAGACTATTCACTAAGATTACAAAACAAAGTAACACAAATTTGGAAGTGGAGACTATAATTAATCGAGCGCTGAGCGGAGCGAAGCGCGAGAAAAATTTAAAAAAATGGTCGTTCTAGACTCCCAAATTTTTATCCTCGGCGACCCAAAGGAGGGTCTAACCAGTGGCGTGCCCAGGAGGGAGGCGGGGGGGGGGCGGGCCCCCCACCCCGAAATCCGGCGAAGCCGGATTTTTTTGTAAGGGGGGACCCTTACGTTTTTTGAATTTTGGGAGAGAAAATTTTTTTTCTTAAATATTAATACAGAAACTTTCCTGATGCCTTCCAAAAGCATATTAATAGTCAAAAAACCAAATTTTCCTTGCTTCGCGGGTAGGTTACATTGACAATTTATCTTAGTTTTTCAATTTCAAATCGATTTTGCCACTCAATAGTTAAGGCATACATGTTAAATAAAACTACTATAAAAACTATTAACCTTTTATTAACGTTTCAAATACATGTTTTAAATGGATAGGTTTAAAAAAAACCTTAAATTTTGTTTTAATTATCGTCTGGAATTAAAATTTCTAGTGTATTTTAGCGCCTTAAATTAAAAATTTTCTCCCCTTCACCCCTTGACCCCGCTGGGTAGCTCTCGCCTCCCAGACCCCCCATTTCTGGGGGGCTGCCGCCCCCCAGACCCCACCTCAGGGTTAGTATGTACCCCCAGACCGCCCCCTGGGAATGAAATCCTGGGCACGCCACTGAGTCTAACCCCAAATTTTTTCCTTTGCCGAGAGGGACTCCTTTTTCAGGCAAAAAAATTTGTAGCTTGTAAATTTTTAGTCACTAACGAGCCGTGGTTATGTGAAAGCTCAGTTCGCTTGGAGGCATTACTACTGGTACTTGACGAATGAGGGAATTGAGTATCTTCGGAATTATCTCAATCTCCCAGCCGAAATCGTCCCAGCCACACTCAAGAGAGCAGCAAGAGACATCAGACCCCCTGGACCGGCGGGACCCCGTGGAGGTAACTTTTACCCTTTCCCCAGGGTTGAAAGCTGGAGTAACACATTTTATTGTGAACCAAATTTTAGACATATTTTTGATCATAGATGAACACGGTCAAAAAGCCAGAGGGGGGTGTTTACCCCGGGTAAATGACATTTCAAAATCTAGGAGGGGCGTCCTAGGGGAGGTCGAACCCCCCTAGCTTTCTAGGGGGAGTCGACCCAGGGTGGAAGGTGGGGTCAGGTGGGGTCCAATTTCCAAAGCAAAATACTTTTAAACCATTAAAGGTTTAATAATAGTTTTTTATAAGATAATACTACCTTTTATTGAATAAAAAGCGATATTCAGGTATAAAAAAGTTTTTGGAAGAAAATTTAGTATAAAAAAGTACTTAAAATTTTCTCGAGAGGGGAGGGGGGGTCAGATTTCAAAATCTAGATGGGGGTCAAGGGTAAAAAATTCGAAAATTTGGAGGGAGGGGAAGGCCCCCCTGGATTTTTTTCTAGGGGGGGGCCCAAAATTTCGAGGCTAGGGGGGGTGGACCCCACCCTGACCCCCCTTGTTCATCTATGTTTTTGATTGGTGTATGTCTCTTGTCATGGGATTAAAAACAGAAGGTCAAATTTACAATTTTTGTACAAAAATAGTTTGTATGTTTAAGATGTGGGGAATTTTTTTTACCTATGGATAATGTCTGATTTTCTGGTGATACTCCAAAAAAAAACGGCCTAAGGTGCAGCGTGCCGTAGAATTTAAAGGTCCAGCAGGTCCAACAAATGTCCTACACGTGTCCTATACTAGCACAAAGGTTAAACGTTAAAATCTAAAAACTACTCTATCTAAAAACGTTAAAATGGGGGGGGCGTATTTGAAGTATACGAGTATAACCAAAAAATTTTTGGGGACACCCCCTTCCTTTCTAGATTTGGGGAATCAGGTATACCACCCACCTCCCAACATCTGAAAAACTTTCCACATCTATACCACCAAAGTTAAAAATTTAATATAAAAATAAATATATTGTTTCGGTGTCCAGTTAATGAATTATTTAAAAAAAATATTATTAGAAAGAATAAAGGGTAAAACTATTTTAGGTCCAGACAGAATGCCGACTGGTCCATCAGACAGAGATGCCTACAGAAAAGGTAAAAAATTTTAAATGTAATTTTTAAAAGGAACTAAAAACCGGTTTTGGCTGGTATTAAATAAAATTACAAATTGTAAATTTTATTTTGTGTATTTTTTGTCTAACCTTTCAAATCGTTATTATAGTTAAGATATGCGACCAATAGATGATTCGACCAATACGACCATTCGGTTGTTTGTGCATAAGAAAAACTGCATTATTTCTAAATTAATAGTTGTATCAAAATTCGAATTTGTTAATTTAACAAAAATGACACCCGAGTTAAAGAGTTTTTAGGTAGACTCATAAACTCTAAAAAACGCCGAAAAAATGATTTTTGATCAGAAAATCGCCATTTACTGCGGCATTCATTTGAAATCTTTTATTGGCCCGACGGAGAATATATGGGGTTCTTCTTTAGGGTTGGCTTTTTTTTTGCTGTTTGCTTATTAAACTAAAACCAAACATGCGCAAGTTAGTCCAGTTTGGAAGAGAAGGGGGGGGTGTTAAAATCGAGGGAATGTAGGTTTTTTTGGAATACCTTTTTGGGTATTAGGTGGTTCCTTTTAAATTTTGCTAAGTACTGTTTTTTTTAATTTTAAAGAAAAAAGAGCTTAAACTCGTAAATTTTGGTCAAAAATCCCTTTTTTGTTTCATTTTTAAGCTTTGTATTACTTAAAGCATTTATTTTGAACTATAGATTTAAGATACATAAAAGGCATTTTGAAGACATTTTTTTCTTGAATTTTCAAAAATTGGGGAGTTACCTTCCCATTCCCCCTCCACTTTGAAGTGAGGGTAATGTACCATAGATGAGCAGCCAAATGTTTATCGATGTTTACGTTAAACATCAGTAATTTAAGTTTTTTCAAAAGATTTTTAGGAGAAAAACTGCTAATTTAGTACCGTTAAAACTAAAAAAATAAATAATTAAATGAAGTTTTATTGTTAAAGAACGTACTTGTAAAAATTATTATTTTAATACATTTTTTTTATTTTTAAGGGGAACCAGATAAAACAGGAGAAGCCGGTGTGGGTGCTGGTCAATTGGATTTCCGAGGCGGTTTCGGCAGAGGAAGACCCCTTTCATAACTCTCCGCAAATTTTATTTTTGTTATTAATTTAGGAAAGTATAACACATAAACTTCTGTTATACTTTGCAGATTTATTGTTTTGTTCGGCTCTGTTTGCTACAGTTGAAATAAAGTTGTTTGAAACATTTTGTTAATTGATTATTGTTTGAACAATTAGTGGTACTTACCGCTTTCTTGTCTATTATATTGTTAGTATTATCCTCGTCTAACATGTAAATAAATCTAACATGAAAATGAATGAATTTAAATTATAAAAATTTGTGCAACAAAAAACCCACCACCGATGCGAGAGACAGGCGCCTATCAGAATATGTAGGTTTTTTTATCACGCATTCAAGACTGCATGAAATATCAGTCTTTTATGATTATAATCAAGAATAAAATTGCAACCCTTATTTGGGTTGTAATAAAAACAGTACCATGCATGCTGCCAGGCGGGATAATATAATACCCCCTCATAGACATACCTCTTCCCCTAGGCTGGGTACTTATGAGCATTGCACCCTACAACCAGTAGTATGTCCATAGATGTTTTTTTGGGGGGACAGAGGGGTCCACCGCCCCCCCCCCTAGAGCCAAAATTTTGAATCCCCCCGCTTAGAAAAATCCAGGCCCCTCTTCCAAAGCTCGAGGGTGGTCCGGCCTGGCCCCCCTCCCCCCGCCCCTCCCGACTAATTTAGAAGAATAATTTTTTTATTTACTGTCAAAAACATCATTTTTTTGTTAAAAACAATGTTTAAATACACTTTTTAGGCCTAATAGGCTGTTTTAGTACAAAAAATTCAATATTAGACCTAAAAACACTTAAATTATTGATTCAGAGAAAAACTTTGTTAAAAATTCGGACCCCACTGACCCCCCCCCCTAAATTTGGAATCTCACACCCGGGGTCGACCCCCCTTAAAAAGCCAGGGGGATCCGGATCGCCCTGGACCCCCCCCCCCCTTAAAATTTTTGGCCTTCCACCCGGGGGTCGATCCCTCCAGCGAATCCGACCAAAAACATCTATGAGTATGTCAAAGATTTTATTTTCTTGTGGGGAAGAGTGTATTGTAAAATACGTTTGGTCTAGAGGATCAAAGAAGGTCTGGAGAAGGACAGTATCCTTCAGGGACCGGTCCACTAAACAAACTGATGTTTTAATAATTTTGTGCATATTTGTAAATAAAGCACGACGGGCCAAAAAGCAACACCCCCACAGAGGAGGGGGAATGCAGGACGCAAGGAGGCAAAAACAGAAGCAGACAACCCCCCCACCCCTATAACAAAGAACCAAAAAAACAACCCCAATACGAAATACAAGCTAATAAAGCGATAACCCCTAGTTAGAGGTTAAAAAAACTTAACTAGGGGTTAAGTCTTAATTAACTTTTATTTTAAACAATTGTTAACTATTAATTTTATATTTTAAACGAAGAGTTCATAAGATTTTGTTGAAAAATAGAAAAATTAAAACATTATCAAGTTTTAAACTACGTGCTAACATAACACAGCATATAGTTCACACGCGTTTAGTGGACCGGCCCCATGTGGGTCAAAGAGTGGAGGGAAACTGCGGTAATTTAGGGTAGTGCATTTAATTTCGGCACTTTTTCGTTTTTCAAATGTAACTTTTCACTGTATGGCCTGATTTTTATGTTTGATAGCTCATTTTAAAGCTTTTACGATACTGCGTTGCGTCATAAAAAATTCACTGTACGAAAGTTGTTTTTTTACTTAATTAAATCAGTTTTTAAAAAAATGGAAAATTGCCGAAATTAAATGTATGCATTTAATTTCGGCACTTTACAAACAATCGATTGTTTCTTAGTCAAAAAATGATCATTTTCAAAAATTTAAAAATCTATCATTATCTCCAGACAGTTTTCTTTAATTTAAGCTTTTACTTGTTGTTCAACGTGTAACTGGAAAAAAATTACAGCTAAAATGCCAAATGGTATCAAAATGAGGAAAATTTGGGGAAAAAGTGAATTTAATTTCGGCACTTTTAAAAAAGACCCCCTTAATCGAGTTTAAGTGCAGTGCTATGACTCCTACACATTTCAACGTTGTCTTTTATCTAATTACAAGTACAATTTACCACCCGACCACTAAATTCAACCCGTTTTTACCTACAGCAATAGTGTGCCGAAATTACACTTTTATTTTATAACGATTGCTCACCACAGACGCAACGTAGAACCATGGGGACTAAAAATTCGGAAAATAGACTAAATTTTACTAGGACAGTTTAATTTTTAAACCAATTTATTGCGTAATCATGAAATGCCCATTTTCTAAAAACGAGGAACAATTTTTTGAAAATTATAAATCACACAATTTCACATGAAAATATCATAACATAACAAATAAAAAGCTCAGGACAGTCTTCTACATATAATTAGCTCTCATTTGAGCTATTAAACGTCGTATTCCGTCCAGGATTACCAAAGATATAGTCCAAAATCAAAAATGCCCAATTGGGAAAAGTGCCGAAATTAAATGCACTACCCTAATTAAAAAGAATTTGTTAATAAAGACTACTAAAAAAATTTGTTTCAGGTGCAAATTTTCATAAAATTTACAGTAACAATACTTAAATAAAACAAATTAAATGAGAAATAGGGGTTGACTACAGGGACGTAGCCAGGAGGGGGCGGGGGGGGCGGCCGCCTCCCCTCCCCCCGAAACGGTCGGACAGGAGGAAAAATAAGGATAGTGGTTGGGCGGGGGGGGCGGCCGCCCCCCCCCGAAATGGTCGCCAGATAGTAAAATTTGGGGGTTTTCAGAGGCTAAAAATTCAAAATTTTTTAGCGCCTCGCTAATCGCTCGGCGCCAAACTTTAAAATAATTTTAGTACCCCAATGGACCCCCAAAAACCAAAAATTTGTTTCGCTTCGCTTCGCTCAGCGGTCACTTTCTATAGTATACATACATATATATCTCGTTATTTATGTTGCCTGATGCTAATGTTATTTTAAAGTTAGTACAATAATTTTTATAAGTAATAAGTACTACACAGAAAGCAAAACAAACAATCATATTGGTTGATTTATGTACCTCCCCCCTCCTAAATTTTCCTGCCGCTTATAGCATTGGCTCGGATTTTTTTCATATAGGTAGGTACCCTAGAAAACATGGAGCCGAGATGCTGCTTATGTGCTTTGGTTTACAATGTGGGTTTAGCCAAGGGGTCTGAAACTAACGTCTCTAAATTCCTTTTTTGTAAAATCCAGGCTCTGTCAATGTGTGCTTATGTAATTTTTAACTAAGAAAACATGTTTTTACCGCTAAAAACATTAGATAATAGGTTATTAGGCCAAAAACAGTGTATTATACAGCTTTATCTACGTTTATCCCTGCTTTTTAAACCTTTTAAAAATTAAGGGGGAGGGGCTCCGCCCCGCCCCCCCCCCCCAAAATTTTGGGGGGGGGGGGGCGGAGCCCCCCCCGAAATTTTTTTTTGTACTAAAATCCGCCCCCCCCCCCCCAAAATGAAACTCTGGCTACGTCCCTGTTTTACTACCCTTATTTATTAGAAGTCTTATTTAAAACGTTATAATATAATATAATCGAGCAATTATTTAAGACAAAAATGGAATCCGTTGTTGAGACACTCTATTTTTCTCTTATTGATCCGCCAAATTTGAAACTAAAGAAACCCAGCTGGGTAAGAACTCCCAGTGCTATGGTGATATTCGGTCTTCTTATCGCTAGCTATTTCCTGGTGTGTGGAGGAATTATTTATGACGTCATTGTAGAACCTCCGTCGGTTGGAAGCACCACAGACGAGCGAGGCAACTCCAAACCAGTAGGTTTTTTAAGTTTTTTATTATAAATTTATATTTAAATTGTTTAGTTCAGACACGGGCAAGTTATTTCTCAGTACGGTGACTAAATTTTTTTTAAATGTTGACTAAACTCCTTTCCATTCCTCATTCTCCAGTTCAGAAGGTTTAAGCTTAACAATCCCTGTTTGGAAGGTGGGCCTAATTTCAGCCATTTTCTCTTCGTGTCCTTGTAAAATTGTTCTAATCGTTCTATAATAAAATTAGTTTACAAAACTCGTGTGTACTCAACAGCGCAATTGTGAGGCATAGGGCACTTTTAAAACGGAAAAAATTAAAACGAACGCAACTTCTTTGTAATATACATTTCGACGCATAGACGATAAGTATTACGGAAAAGACTAGTGAGTTACCGAAGATCAACGTCCAAATTTCTAAAGATTTATGGTCTCTCCGGACAGTTTCCTTAAGTATGGGAAATCGCAATTTTTGGCATACAAGATCTCGTGAAATACAGAAATGTTTCCACAAAAAATTAATATAAGTGTTAAAAAGGCAAAAATATCACAATTATAAAGTGCAGATTCATTATACTAATCGCAGTAGTTGAAATAATTAGTATTAAAAATCAAATTGCAACGAAATTTTTTTAAACCCATTAAAAATATGCACTACTCAGTATTTATTGAAACAATACTTCAATAAAAAGGAATTGTTACCATTTTTCACGTATGTACAAATTAATGGAACTGTTTTTGTATTAATGGTTTAATACATGATTTTTTGCAAAAAATGGGTGTTAATTTTTTTGTAATTGCGGCGAAATGTGGATTTAATTTAATTCGGTGAAATGTAAAGCTATAAATAGTATATTTTCATTGAAATTTATGATTTTTAAATGGCCATAATAGCTTTTGCACTGTTGATCTGTTGTGTGTGCATATTTTATATTTAATAAAGGCCTGGGGTTTATAACCCTCTTTTAGAAAAGTTGAGCAGATGGGCTTGTGGCGCAGTTGGATATATTCAAAAAAATATTTTCACAGTGGGGGTCGATCCTCTGACCTCAAAAATGTTGAATGTAGGACCGGAAGTACTACAGGCTAGCCTGTAGTACATTCAACATTCAACATTTTTGAGGTCAGAGGATCGAACCCCACTGTGAATATATTTTTTTGCCACATTTTATTTAATATTACTAACTATTTCAGATTAATTATAATTGTTTTAATAAGTCATATAGATTCCAAACATAAAAAAATTGCAAACATTTAAACCGCATTTGTTTCTTAGTTTTTGCCACTTATTTCAATTTTCGCTGTTGGGATATTTTAAAATTTTTCATGTTATTTTAAATAAAATACATTTTATCAAGTAAAAAAATAATTTTTGTTTGGTATTGCAACCGGTTTTTTATTGAACGCTGTTAAGTGAAAACTGTCCGTAGAGACCTTAAAAACAAAATTTATATACGTCACTCTTCCCGTATGTTTCTACTAACCGCGTGGCGTGGCGATTTCAGGTGGCCTTCATGCCGTACAGAGTCAACGGTCAGTACATCATGGAGGGTTTGGCGGCAAGTTTCATGTTTACACTGGGCGGTATGGGCTTCGTTCTGCTGGACGTGAGCAATAGTCCCACAATGCCGAAACTTAATCGACTGATGATTATCGGGCTGGGATTGGTCTCAGTGGTTGTCTCTTTCTTCGCCTGCCGCGTTTTCATGCGCATGAAACTGCCCGGTTACCTCAGCTCTTAAATGTAAGATTTACTCAGTTTTATTGGTTGTGTATTTTCATTTATAGAACAAAAACATTTTTAGTGATAGGTACTTGATACAATGTACAATGAAAATTGATTATTAAAAATGAATAATGTAAAATGTATGATGCAAACCATTTGTTAATAATGATGCCTGGTTTGATAGAGCATAAAACTCCTGGCCATAAGTGGACAGCGTCCCGTGTTTTGGGGGAGGGAGAGATATTTGGAGAGGAACGGGGGGAGTGTACTAAAGTATTTGAAAGGAATTATTCCCTAATTACACTACACTATGTTTAACGTGTTTAATAATAGGGTGTTTCATGATTTTGAATTTAAAGTGTTCTATTTCCACTCCTCATAGAAGTCAATGTGCGATTTATCCGTTGTAATCAATTACTCCCTCAGCAGCCGGAACCCTTCTCTCCTGTTGCTACTTGCTAGAATCTATTTAGAAATTTTTGGGAGGGTTGGGTGGAAACTGGGATGGACAAAATTTTGGGGAAGAGGCCCAAAAATTTTGAAAAGAGGCTCTGCAGTTTCGAGAGTAAGAACTGTTAACAAGTTGACCTGCGTACCCTTATCCGTTCCACCCCTAGCTCTTATCCCACGAACTTAACTATAAAGCTAATCATAAACATTTACTAGAAATGCTGGAATAAAGCTTTATCTGACAGAACACTATTGGTAGTTTCTTGTTGGGTCTTTTTTTGTTTGTTTTTTAAAAACCAAAATATAATAATAAAAATCGTTACGTTTGTATTATAGGTTGGTCTAATCGATTGCATCTAGATTATTGAACATAATTTTGTCTTCTTTGTGGTTATCTCGAAATAATTTTAATATTAAAAGTGAATATATTTATGTGATATCTTTTTTTATGAATTTAAAGTAAATGAGCAATACTATTCTTGGGAAAATGGTATTTTTAATGGGTCTGTTTTAAGTTCAATATAGTTGGTCAATAATTATTATTTGTAGCTTATTGTTTTTTGTTATTGTTATTGATTGTATTTTTTTTAAAATGTGTTGAATAAAACGTTTTTTAAATGGATTTATAAACATTTACTGTCGTTGGTATGTTGCCGAATATTAAACAGTTTGACAAATAGCATTTCAGACATAATTATTCTGAAATTATTGTATTGTATTAAATTATTAATTTTAATACAATACTACCAGGGACGTAGCCAGGATTTCGGAAAGAGGGGTGTACTCCGTACAAATTTTTGGAAAGTGGGGTGGGGTTGTAGGGGGTTGTACTCCAAATGTACTCCAAATTTTCAAACCGTTAAAAAAACATTAAAAAGGGGGAAAATTGTGCTTCGCGCTAAGTGATTCTTTTTGCTGTTATTTGCATTGTTTTTTTAAGTTAAACTAGAAAAATTTTAGGTTTAAAACGGTATGAAAAGTGTCGAGCGCGGAGCGAAGCGCGAGAAATATTTTTAAAATTTGTTCTCTTAGGAGCCCCAAATTTTTACCTCAGCCAGCCCAAAAGTTTTTGGGGTTATGGTTATGGGTTTAAGGGTTATGGGGTTACAACCCCCATAACCCCACCCTGGCTACGCCCTTGAAAACTACTATGGACTGAGTCTAAATAGAAGGTAATTATTTTATACGGATAAAATTAAAAATGTAACGACGCAATATTTTTTTAAATTTAATGATATAACAGGCCTCTAAAGCAATTCAATCGTCTTTCAGCTACTGATGGTTTTCTGCGAGTTATTTTAGCTAGTTGTTCGCACGTTCAATTAAACTAATAAATCCGCAAATCAGAAATCTGCTACGATGACGGTTCTAGTCTACCCCCAGCCATAGGTGGGAAGCTTTTCGGATTTTGCGGGGGAGGGGTCTAAACTTATGCCCGAACCTCATTGGAGGGTATAGGTGCCGAAAATTTTCGAAGTAACATTCCCGTCTGATTGGGACCCCTTGAATTTTAGGGGAATGTTCAGCGTTCAGTGTACCCCCAAATTTTAGAAGGAGGTGTCGGCAGTTTAGGAAGATCGTATGCACCTTCAACCGTCCCACGTATGCCCTTTGATGGAATGCGAAAATTTTCTGGCGGGATCCTAGGATTTTCGGGGGTTAATCCCCCTCTCCAATTTCTGGAAAAGGAGGAATATAGCGAAAAAAATTTTGGTTGTATCCGCCAAATACCCCCATTCTAGCGGTTTTATTAACGATTCCCATATTTTGGGTATCGGCAGTTAAGAGATTTTGAGGAGGTATGTTTAACCCCCAATCCTCTTGTCGGTGAACTCTCCTTTCCAAAAAATATGTATGGTCAGCGATGACCAAAAATACCTAAATTGAAATTAGGCGCTGCGTCGCGCTAGTACAGCCAGGATTGCATTTCGGGGGGGGCGGTCTGGGGGAGTATATACTAACCCTGAGGGGGATCTGGGGGGCAGCCCCCGGCAATGAGGGGTCGGGTGCGAGAGCCCCCAGTGGGCTCAAGGGGAAGAGCCCTTATAAGGGGGTCCGGGCCGGGGGGCATTCTGCCCCCCGGGGGAGAAAATTTTTAATTTAAGGCGTTAATATACTCTAGAAATTTTAGTTTCAGATGATAATTAATACAAAATTTAAGGTTTTTTATCTCTATACATTTAAAGCATGTGTTTAAAACGTTAATAAAAGATTAATAGTGTTTATAGTAGTTTCATTTTTAACATGTATGCCTTAACTATTGAGCGGCAAAATAGATTTTAAATCGAAAAACTAAAATAAACTCAGTTTAAACTACCCGCAAAGCTGGAAAATTTGGTTTTTTGACTATTAATATGCTTTTGGAGGGCATCAGGAAAGTTTTAGTATTAATATTTAAGAAAAAAAATTTTCTCTCCCAAAATTCAAAAAACGTAAGGGTCCCCCTTACGAAAAAATCCGGCTTCGCCGGATTTCGGGGGTTGGGGGCTGCGCTCACCCCGCCCCCCTCCTGGCACGCCACTGCGCTACTATGCAGACATTTTCAGGTGGCTATCGTTAAATTTCTCACCTTTAAAGTCACGGTGAAAACGGGTTAATTTCTCTAACACCTTCCCCCTTGGGGAACCTATAGAATTATAACTGAATGGTTTTGAAAATAAGCGATTTGATAAACTCTAACCCTCTGCCATCCATGTAAATTTACTTGAACTATAATTTATTTAAACATTGCTGGGCACTTTCTCCAAAAAAGACTAACGCTATACCTATTACTAGTTTTTAGCATTAAAAGAATAATAAAATTATGTTAAAACCAAAAGCTCTGACGCAGGTGCTTAGTCAAGCGTGTACTGGAGATGTATTGTCAACATTGTAAGATTTAGTTTAATTTTATTTGTTTGATACTTAACTGTGTGTAGGGTGCTGTAAAATTGTACACTTGCAAAAAACTAAAGAATCATAATTTTAATACATCAAGCTATATTAAAATTTGTAACGCCTTTTTTATATGAAAAATTGTTACTGTTTTCGTGAAATGTGATCACTTTAATTTTATTCAGTGCATATTTTTTACAAACTACCATTAAAATTTAAACTGCATCGGGTGTCATAATGCATGGCTGTATCCAGGATTTTCTGACAGCCACAAGTGGGAACCACGGAGCATTTGACCAAAAGTATTTAGTGTTTATCCAAAAAATGCATCTTTAATGCTTGTTTGAAAACTACAAGGGAAACATTCCTGCTCTGGATACCGATATTATAATTATTTTAATCAGTTTAGATGGTATGAAAATAATACTTAGAGTGGAAGGCAATTGAAAGGTAACCATTAAGAAAAGGCTTCCGCGTTTTAAAATCTAGAATTTTCGGAACACAATTTGCGCATTTGACGGGCTATAACCATGGTTTTTGTCAAACCGGTTTTAATTGGGTTAAACTCTCCCCCCCCCCAAAAAAAAAACTGAAACTACCGACCGCTTCAAATTTGGAGGTACACCGCTGCAGACTACCATCCTTTTTTACATTTGGGGGCTCATCCCAGTGGCGTCCCTGGCGTGCCCAGGATTTCATTTTGGGGGGGGACGGTCTGGAGGGGAGTAAATACTAACTCTGAAGAGAGGTCTGGGGGGCGGCAGGCGGCAGTCCCAGATATGGGGGGTTTGCGTTTGGGGGGGGCGAGAGCCCCCCAGCGGGGTCAAGGGGCAGAGCCCCTTGTCAGGGGAGTTCGTGGGAGGGAGAGGGACAAAATGCTCCCAAGGGAAAAATTTTTAATTTAAGATGCTAAAATACACTAGAAAGTTTAATTCCAGAAGATACTTATTACAAAATTTAAAGTTTTTTTATACCTATACATTTAAAACATGTGTTTAAAACGTTAATAAAAGGATAATAGTGTTTATAATAGTTTAATTAAACATGTATATGTATGCTTTAACTATTGAACGGGATAATCGATTTGAAATCGAAAAAATAAGATAAATTGTTAATTTAAACTACCCGTGTAGCTGGGAAATTTTGTTTTTTTGACTATTAATATGCTTTTGGAAGGCATTAGGAAGGTTTCTGTATTAATATTAAAGAAAAAATTTTTTCTCTCCCAAAATTAAAAAACGTACTGGCTAAACGTAAACGCCACTGGCTCACCTAGTACTAAAACAATAAAACGGAGTGTTTAGAAGATGCCCTCAATTTCTCAGGTGTGCCCCGCAAAAAATCCTGTGGCTTAGCTGCCAACCTTTGCTATGAACCCTTAATATTAGTGGTCAAAATATTTCTGCTTGTTTGCCTATGTTGTTAAATGATTGATTTAAAAGTTTAGACTTCTGAACAGTGAAGGTGTGCTCCTAGCATATTCCGGGTACGAAGAGACGAACGCTTGCGTCACAGCGGCCATCGCCTCCAGTATCTGGTCCAGTTATGAGAAAAACGGACTCGACTGTTTCCACGGCGACAAACTCGCCACAGTCCTCCTGCACTGCGAGGTATCATTCAACATTTAGCTTATTTTTCCCCAAACATAACGAAATAAAATTGGCTCAGAAGAGGAAGATAAATCTAGCTAGGATCATATCATTTTTGTATTTTTGCTTTTTTTTGTTTTCTTCTAGATTTTTCTAAAAAAAAATGTGTTTAACATATAGAAAGTAAGAACTTACCTAGCATAACAAAATTTGAGTCGGCAATCTTGCCTTGAAATCAAAATGCCTCTCAAGTTATAATGCTTTTTCAAATTTTTTTTAAACTTGAAGTGCTAAAAACAGTACAACATAATATTTTTAGAATTTTATTGAGGTCGGCAGCGTTCATGGCTTTACAAAAAGTTATTTTTCTGGCTCTAAAGGGTTTTCTGGCTTAACAAATTTGCATATGAGAAATCCTTGCTATTAAAAAAATACTTTTAAAACCTAAGTCACAAGCTTAAAAAATACTTTTAAAAAAACGTTGTTTCAATAACGTTGTTAATTCTTTAGTTTCGTAGAAAATTGGGTAAAACTTCATTATTTTATGACAAAATTTAATCTTGCGGCGGGACTGCAAATCCACGAATATTTTATATGCTAGATAGGTTCCGTATTACTCTTTCAGTAATATAAATTTTAGAAAATTAAAAAAATAAACATTTTAGGAAGGAAATGTGGCAATCAAACGTGTTGTGAATCTCCTTCTTTGCATGTGCGCCAGAGAAACTGTACCACTGGGTATTTTAAAAGCCAAAGTAACGGTCAATTTATAATAATTTATTAAGACTTTTCCGATTTACTAAAAACTGTTATGGAAGAAACTTTTTCTTAAAATTTTCTGTGCAATACTCATACACAAAAGTTTTATTTTCTGGAAAAAGTTTCATATTTTTTTATAATTATTGTGTTTTTTACAAAACGACGTTTCTATGTTTAAAATACATTAATCACTTTTAATTTGATTTTTTTCCTCAGATATTTTCTGTGGTCTATAAAAACCACATGCTTAAGCAGAATTTTTAGTATCCAATTAAAATCTTTTTTGTACTTTACAAATTTGGTTTTATGTTTAGTTAATTTTCATATTAAAATCGTATTTTTAGTTGGAAGCAGTGGCACAGTACCTGGAAACACCGTTAAGTCAAGTTTCAACCGGATGATTTTGACGTCCTAATTTCATTATAATTTTTGTAAATTTAACTATGTAAAAAATTATTTATAAACCCTTTCTGATTATTTATGCGAAAAAGCACGTTTAAAACGCGGAATTACAATGTGCCCATAGTGCCTAATGTTAAGCCTAGCTTTTTTTGCGCTTGTTTACTGGCTTTTTTGTCCTCTTTTATACACGGGGTGAGACAAAATACAATAGTCTGAAACGCAAAATGCTATTTACAGTTAACGGCTAAAACACGCTAATCATCAGAAAGAGTTAGACTTGATCCAAATAAGATATTAATGGTGGTTTGTTAACTCGGGATAGAATTTTTATAAAAGTATTGAATCTTTAAATCGCCCTTAAGTTTCCGGAAAATATGCGTGTTCAGTTATGGACTGGAGGCGATTATTGTTTGCAGTCAAAATGCGCAAATGCAAAAACAAGATTGTGAACACAATTAATTGGGTGTTCGCTTGTCGAGTTAAAATTAAAATTTCAGGAAACGAATTTTGCAATAATATTAGGAAATGTTCCGAAAACTGAAAGCTTTGTGCTAACAGCACACCGAACGGCAATTTTTATCTCTCACAAATAAAAAAGTTTTTTGAGACCAGTTTTTTCACTTGACCATTGAGGTGCCGTTATGTAAAAGATAAACTTTTTTTAACGTTTGGTGTATCCGAGCTATGCTCGAATATATACCTAACTAAGAAAACAAAGAAATGCGTTTTTCAGATGTGATTAAATGTATGATTCTTTTTTATTTTGTTTAATATATTTTTAATATTTAATGAAAATAAAATATTTTTATCTTTTTGGATTCAGAAACATCAATATTTTTCTTGATTGAACCTCTGAACTGGCTTAAACTATCGTTAAAATTATTTAATTCTTCGTACTCATGTTATTGATTATAATGTAAGTACAATTCGTAATATTGATCTGTTTTGTATTTAAATAAACTCGAACACTGTATGGAAGCAACAGATCTAGCAAGCTAAATTATTTTAAAAAAATTCTGTAAATAGATATTATTTAAAATAATGTGCTGTTTTTTTGTTTGTTTTTTTTTCTTCAAAAGATAAGTCGATTAAACATGAGTTCCATCAGAGTGAAACTGTTTGGGTGATCAAGTAACTAATCGTTCTTCGTGAACAAATTGCGTGCAGGGGAACACGTAACGCAATTTCATAATTATTGGTTACATTATATCACCACTGAAAAATTAATTTTTTTGGTTCTCGCATTTATTCTTTCCGTGCTATTTATAAAACTTTTGGACACGGTCCATTTCAGACTGAGTCCGTTTTGATCAACGGAAAGATGGACCTGGTCCGTTTTTGTTATACTCTGTTTTTGGACTATTTAAGACTTTTAATTATGAATTTATTTACATTGAAAATTCAAAATTTTTAATTTTGAATTTTCAATGTAAATATCCGAAAGTAAACTCGTAACTAGTCAAGAAACAGAGTATAACAAAAACCGATCCTGTCCACTTTTCCGATGATCAAAACGGACCTATTCTGAAGTGGACTGGGTTATAACGTTTTATGAACACGGTTTATTTCTTCTTTTTTTTAATGATCAGATAACAGAATTATTATCATACTAAGCATAGTTTATGCATAGTTTAATTCTTCTGTTTTCATCATTTCATTGTGTTTTTTTTTCTCTTTTTCTAATTTTTTTCTTTTTTTTTTCATCAACAACAAATCTGCGACTTAATTGCCGCCAATATAAATCACAAAGGTATCTAATTATCAATGAACATAGCTATCTGATATGACTTTAAAGGCTCAAAAAGAGCACTTATTTAAGTCAGTTTTAAAACTTTTCTTGAATGCATCCAAAGAATCGACAGTTACTTGAGATGGGAGTAGATTGTTCCAAGGTGTAACAAACCTATTTGCAAAAGAAAATTTCCTTGCATTAATTCGGCAGTCTTCCATTGCCAATTTATATGGATGACCACGGGTGGGCTGCAGGTTAAACTTAAAAAAATCATTGGCTTGCAAATTGTTTAAGCAATGTATAATTTTAAAGCACTCATATAAATCAATTTTGTCTCTTCGATCCTTTAATCTTTCTAAACCTAGGTAGTTCAGTCTATGTTCATAACCAACAGGTAACAACTTGCATTTATAAAACAAACGTCTAGTGAAATTTTGTTGCACTTTTTCCAAAATGTTTATATCCTTTTGTAAATAAGGGTTCCAAACTGCACTAGCATACTCCAGAATTGGTCTAACATAGGACTTATATGCTCTGAGAAAATTATTTCTAGAGTTTGAGTTGAATGTTCTAAAAATTAGTGATGTCACTCTCATAGCTTTTTTTGCTGTGATTTCACAGTGTTTAGAGAATTTCAGATCATGGGATATATAAACACCTAGGTCACGCACCAATTCTGTAGTTGCAAGTACGTTATTACCAAGCTTATATTTACAAATTAACTCTTTGCTATGATTTCGAATATGAAGAACTTCACATTTGTGATTAGATAACTGCAGTTGCCAGTCTTGTGACCAGCTGTGTATTCTATCTAAATCTTGCTGAAGTCTCAAGGTTTGAATGTTGTAATCTTTAGATGAAGATTTTACAAACAACTTTATATCATCTGCAAAGAGTCTAATTTGTGAGAACTTAACACAATCAACAATATCATTAATATATACCAAGAACAAAAATGGACCTAAAACAGAACCCTGAGGAACTGAACTTCTTACAGGAAATGATTTGGATACTGAGTTATTAATTACAACTTTAATTTCCCGCCCAACTAAAAATTCTTTTATCCATTTTAAAAATTTACCAGAAACACCATATTTTTCTAGCTTATATAACAATTTTTGATGTGACACGGTGTCAAAGGCCTTGGCAAAATCCAAGTAAATGACATCAATTAGAAATTTGTCTTTTAGTGCTAGCGTCCACTCATTAAAAGTTTCCAACAGCTGTGTTATTGTAGAACTTTTTGCCTTAAAACCATGTTGAAACCTTGACAAAATGATATGGAAAAAGACAAGCAGTTCTTCTTTGACAAGCTGTTCCATTAGTTTACAAGAAAAAGATGTAAGTGAAATTGGATAAAAAAAAAAAAAAAAAAACTGTTCCCAGTATCCAGGCCTGCACGAGGTGGGAATGCAAAGCGAAGCGAAACAACACCTATCAACGCATCGCCTTCAAATCTGGACCAAACCGAAATCCAGTCAACTCTGGCACCTTTTTGCCAAGCTCCAATCCGAAACCCGCGCTCTGGCTGGAGCTTCAAATACTGCGCGCGGGGGACGTCGAAACAAACCCTGGTCCCAGGGTCACAATAACATACGGCACATGTAAAATTTGCAATACAAACATTACTAACAAACAAACACTAATACAATGCAAAAACAAACACACACCACACTGGGTTCATGCAAAATGCGGGCAAACCACACCTAAACAATACAAACAACAACCAACATGGTCTTGCCAATTACACACTTTACACCAAACACAAAAAACAGCAATCATTAAAACAAAACAACAAACAAACACCAAAACACAACAACACAACACAAATAACAACCAACAAGCACACACAACCAACACCACAACACAACAAACACATAACAACACTAACGCACAACACTCCAAATCAAAACTAAAAATACTACAAATAAACATTAACGGCATTAACACAAGCATCACAGAGCTACAAATGCTCGCCAACAATACTCAAGCAGACATCATAACAGTACAAGAAACAAAACTCAAAGCATCGCAAACAAATACACCAAAACTACAAGACTACACCGCATGCAGACAAGACAGACAAGGCAAAACCGGGGGAGGACTACTCACATACATACACAAAGACATTGTCTTCTCCCAACTCAATTCTACTCAAACTCCACAACAAACACACAACACTGCAGAGCTACTCATAACACGCATACACAAAACACAAAAGCAACACATAGACATTGCAAACATCTACATCCCTCCAAGGGACACTCAATCAGCAACAACAGAAAACAACCAAATAGCAGACACAACTCATATCATACACCAACTCACTCAGCAAGACAACACAATCATCACAGGCGACATAAACGCTCACTCCCCTCTATGGTTTTCTCCCATAGAAGATCGTAGAGGGGAAGCAGTAGCGGACATCATCTTAAACTCTAAACACACAATACTCAACACAAACGCACCAACACGCAAGCCAATAGCAACAAACCAGCAACAAACATCTCCAGACATCACAACAATCTCAACAAACATCAACAACACCCACTCATGGCAAACA
>JASAMX010022608.1:0-10648 GCA_030248175.1 Microlaimidae sp. YZB2_3
TATGTTTTGCTTCTTGGAAATGGTTGTGGGAGGCGGTGCAGCAAAAAAGACTTCAAAATGTAGGTGCGAATATGGCCGCGCGGGTGGGTTATTAGAAAGGCTCTGGCGCGACACGATATTAGACAAATGCGGGCGTCCTTTTTTGGCGCACGGCCTCCTTTATGCACGCAGTATTACTTCTGTTTAAAACCATGGATTTTGAACAGCGTGGCATTAATTAAGCTCATCTGGGCCCGTATGCAGAAATAGAATTTTTTCCCAAAATGCATAAAATGAAAATGATAAAGGATATATTCATAAAATTTTATATTATTTATAGTAAGAAAAGCTTTATAACAAAAATATAAAAGCTTTGTGGGAGATATTTAAAATCAGTCATATTAAAAAATAAGCCTAAAAAATGTCCCAACGCTTTAGTCACGTCTCTGCATATGAGCCCAGTTCATTAATAATGTAAAAGTACTGCATTTTTTGAAGATTAATGAAAAAACATAAAAACTTACCACCAGCATGATGTTCTTCTTGGTTTGTTGCAGGACCAGATGTTGATTTGTTGAAATCCGAAAGGTTTATTATTTTATTGTCATAGCCTTAAACAAATATTTTATGGTTTAAATATAATTATGTTTTATGTGTATTATCTAAAGTTTCAGTTCTTCGCGTTTTAATGTTTTAAAGCTTTGCGATACTTCATTATCCATTCTAAACACACGTGTTTAAACTTTTAGATTATGATGGAGTTTATTTATATTTTTTGTGTAATAATAAGGTAACTTATAAACCAAACTATCAAATAGTGTGGTGAACAACTCAATTGTTTTACAAAAAAATAATATTTTGCAAGGTTTAATATTGTTTTGTCTTTTTATTAATTTTAAGCTATATATAGAAATAAATCTTAAAACTCTATTGCATTACATTACAACTTCAATAGAAAACCATAAATCATTATAGTTTTTCGTTTTTTTTAATGCTTTGATAATTCTCTTGACATTAAACACTATAATAATTTCGGAAATGGTGAGTTTCGTGAGCCTAGTTTTGGATTTTTTTAGAGTTTGGACGAAGCATATACCACATTTTAATCTGAAACAATTAAAGTTCTTAAGCCGAAGTCTTTCAAGTTTAAATTTAAGTTATATTTTCTCGAAAAACTAGTGGTTACTTTGATCATCCACAATATCCTCCAATAATTTTTAGGTATCAACCTACCAGCGAATTATAGAGAGAAATGTAAAATGAATAATTAATTTTAATTTGCAGCTAGTACTAAAGATACTAGCTGCAAATTAATGCATATGCATTGTTGGTAGAATTAAATTTCTTTTCTTAATATTTTATAAACCAAATAAATAAACATTGAAATACTTACCTTGAAACCTTTGATCTGAAGATAGTGACTGAATTGGTGTTACGGTTGACCTATTAAATCGAGTTAAACTTACTTAAATTTGTTTATAATGTTTAAAAAAATATAAAAAATAATATTACCTATAAAACCTAGTTTGCTTCAAAAAGCGAAAAGGCAAAAAACAAAATAATAGAACACATAAGAAGAAATATAGGAATGTAATGAAGAATTAAACCATATACTATATTATGTACATATTGTATTTTTATATATTAAGCCAAATATTAGATATCACGAAATTTCTTGTAATAGTGTTATTAATATTTGGAATAGATTTTAAAAATTTAGCGTTGAAAATGATAATAATAATAATAAAAAGAAGAAGATGATTCTGAATTTAAAAATTTACCCACGCTCTCTAATAATGATTGGCGCGGTGCCGCGGCGCTAAATCGCCTCGGGGCGATCCCGCGCTACCCATGATATTTGTCTTTTTACAAAACAAAAATGGCCTATTGGGCCAAAGTCACGAATAAGAATTACTAATAAGACTTAAATTATTATTTTCATCAATTATAAAATATGTTGTCGTTTTATCACAAAATTCTATGTAAATATAGAATCGCCTACAAAAATGTATGTGGTTTAATACGTAGTAAAATCCACTTATTATATACTTACTTTACCGAAGAATCTTCGTCTTGGGTTTCATATTTGCAATAATTTAGCATTTGGACAATCAATACTTCGACCAAATACGCCAAAAGAAAGCTTATCACACCAAAAAAGTTGGCGAATGGAAAATTTACATGAGCCCAACCTGTTTCTTCCAAAATTTGATCCCATGCTTCGCTTAAAAACAAAGAGAATTAAAAAAAATAATTTTAGGAAACTATAACATTTGTTGCGATGTTCAAATAATTGATTATTAAAAAGGATAACAAAAATATTTGCATTAATTTGTTTTCATATAATCGGTTATCTCTTCAGTAAACAAATAAACCAGCCAAAGTTGATTTCGGTATAGTGTTTTTTCTAAATACATTGCAAGTGTTTTATGAATAAAAAATTATATACTTCTGACTCTGATCTAAGGCCGGTGTTAATATACTGTATGAAATAAATTGGATTGAAAGATGTTATTTTAATATAAACTGGGCGTCATTTTTTTTAATTTTCACCTTAAATCTGGAAGAAGATGGCTAAAACAAAGAGAAAGAAAAACTCCTGCGCTAAAACAGTTCAACATGCACTTTATCCATTCCAGCCTTGCTCTACGACCTTCTTTTTGTAAGAATTTTTCCACCTAAAAGTTTTTTTTTTAAATACCGCGAGTAGAAGAATACCACTGAAAGTCTACAAAAATGTAAAAGTAAAAAATAACCCTGTAAAGATGTTGGGTTTTTAGAGGCACAAGCAGGGAACTTAAAGCCATCGGAGTTTTTTTGGGAACTTGGAGCCACAAACAATGGGAAATTGGAGTCTTTACGAAAAATTGTTTTGGGCTAAGTTTTAAGCTTGGCTCGGACTTAGGTAAACGTTTTAGCAATTTTTACGTCTAGATCCAAGTTCCCAACTTACGGCTTTAAGGTCTCTCCGGAAAGTTTTTAATCCAGAGCGTTCAGTAGTAAACCAATTGCAATAAAGAGCAAAAATTACCCATTTTTATTTACACACAATTTATTTTTGAATTATTACACTTTTGGTTATTATAATATTTTAAGATATTCAAATGACGAAAATTTGACTAATTGGCGAAAAGCAGAAAACAAATTTAGTTTACATTACAATAATGATATTTTTTGAATTTATGTGAAATAAATTTTTAAAATTTAAAAAAAATAAAAAAACATAATTAAAATCAAAAAAAAATTGTGGCCATGTTTTATGTGGCAATCGATCTCGGGACCTTTCGAAAATGTGACAACGCTAACCGACTACGCCATGCTTCCATAGAATGATGAGCTCTAAAAGCGATTTATAAACACCTAGTGTTGTAAAAAGTATTGATTTTGAATTATTTTAAGTAAAAGTAAAAGTAAATTGAAAAATTTTAATTTAAGTAAAGTAAGAGTAAAAGTAATTTGTGATTTTTTAATTTAAGTAAAGTAAAAGTAAAAGTAATGGTCAAAATTTTATTTAAGTAAAGTAAAAGTAAAAGTAAGACCTATTTTTTTAAGTAAAAGTAAAAGTATAATAAAAGTAATTTTGAACCGGAGCAAAATACCGGTTTTTGGAGCTCCAGAGCTCCGTTCTAAAGTTTTTTTGCTAATTTTATGCATAATTATCATTTTAATAAGTTTTTTAGTCAAAATAAATGATTTTAGCGTGTTAGCGGCATAAAAAATTGTCTTTTTCCATTTACTTTACAACAAGCCCATAGGAAATCAACCCATTGAAATTACTTAAGCTTTACTTAAATTAATTTAAGTATTTGCAGTGGAAAATCCGAGTAAGAGTAAAAGTAAAAGTATTTGAAATTTCAAAAGTCGAGTAAGAGTAAAAGTAAAAGTATTTGAAATTTTAAAAGTCGAGTAAAAGTAAAAGTAATCCAAAATCCGTTACTTTTATTACTTTAAGTAAAAGTAAAAGTAACTTTTTACAACACTAAAACACACCCTCTGAAATAAATCAATAAAACGCACGACGCACGACAGAATTATTTATGCGTTAAAAAATACAAAAGATATTATAGCCTTCCAAAAACTATAAATTTCAATAGAAATATACTATCTGGAGCTTTAAATTTTACCAAATTAAATTAAATCGAAGTTTTAACGAAATTTTGAAAAAATTAACCCCCATTTTTCAGGGAAAATTCTTTATTAAACCATAAATAAAACAATATTCAGTTTAATTTTTACGTACGTAAAAGAGGGTAACTGTGCTCTCTATTGGAAGTATTTTTTTAAATAAATAGTGTGCAGTAAATATTTTTAAGGGTTTTAAAAAAGTTTCATTGCAATTTGATTTTTAATATCAATTATTTCAATTACTTACAATAATATAATGAATGTTCACTTTATAATCGTGATATTTCTGCCTTTTTAACACTCACATAAATTTTTTAGTGAAATATTACTGTATTTCACGAGATCTCGTAAGCCAAAAATCGCGATTTTCCATACTTAAGAAAACTGTCTGGAGAGACCTTAAGTTCCCCACTTACGGCTCCAACTTCCCTCGGCTCCATCGACCCTAAATCAAAAATTTTGGGAACTTCTTGTCGCGAAAATGGTAACTTGAAGCCGAAAGTAAAACAATAATTTAAGGTTAGATTTAGATTTTTCTGACATATAACGATAGGTTTTAATTAGTGCACGCACTTTCGGATCCACGTTCCCTTCTTCGGGCTCAAAATTCCCCATTTTCAGCTCCAAGTTCGAGCTCTAATTGCCCTTGGCACCAAAAACCCTAAATCCGTTATCCCTGCAAGAATCCGTGATCATTGCACAAAGTTTTTAATATGGAATTTATCTCGTAAATTTAATAAAGTAGATAATAATAATAATAATAATAATAAGTAACTAAATAATTTGCAAGATCTTTATGTATTACAAAAACAGTTTTCACATAATACAATATGGATTTATGTATAGATACGGGCTTTTTGGAGCCATAAATAGAGAAATTGGAGCCGTCAGAAAATTTAGGGAACTTGGAGCCTCGACAATAGAAAACTAGAAGGCCAAAACGAACAATTGGTTTGAATTATAGGCAAAAGTTTTTGAGATTTCAATTTTTCGGCTCCATGTTCCTGATTTACGGTCCCAGGTTTTCTATTTTCGGCTACAAATTCAACCTAAAAGTTTTCTTGGCTCCAAGTTCACAAATAACAACCCAATTGTGGTAACTTTATGTTTATTAATCAGTTTTCTTGAATCTTGGCCGTAGTTTATTCAAAAAAGCGCATTAAATACAAAAAATTGTATTTTCTAATAAAGTTTATCAAAACATTCCATGAAGAGCTTTTAAGCAGTTTTTGTTTTACAAAATAACGTGTACTACACTGTTATATAATCTTAAATTCTTAAATAATATCTAAATGTAAATATAAATAATTTATGTTGGTGTTTTCGTGTATTGTAATTAAACATTTGATTTATTATTTGACCATAGTAAGTGAGCAATTTATATCAATATAGGATATTAATTGAGCATTTATTATAATTAAATGTACACTAAGGACGTACTTCTTGTAGACCGTATGTCTTATACATATTCAAGGTTTTTATATCAAGTCTTGACTGAATTACGCTAGATATTGTCAAAATATTGATAGTTGGTAACATTTTTATATAGAGTATTTTTGTTGAGTAGTTAGTGCCGTATCCTGCTTTATATACAAAATAAATTAAAAAAAGGTTCTAAGTAAAATTAGCAATAATTCATTACCATATTGCTCAGTAACTTTCAAAATAGGAGGAGTCAAAAAGACCTTTAAAAAATTTTTAAAAAAGAAGAAGAATTATTTATTTCGCATAAAGCAGGATACGCAAGGCCGATGTTACTCAGCACTAATTTCACAACCAAATACTACATATAACAATATTAACAAGCAATATTATCACAATTCAGTGTGTCTCAACGGGGACTCAATCCAGGGACCTTAAAGGCTGGTTATACTTATGACAAAACAATTTTAAAAAAGCCAAAATGTCCTTTGAGCAAGCCAAAACGTCCTTTGGACTTTTTCCTTTGGACAAAGTATGAATGCTACTTAAAATTTGTCCTTTGGACAGTCCAAAGGGGCAAAATCCAAAGTGAAAAGTCCAAAGGACAAGAAAGTATGAACACGTTGTCCTTTGGATTTTGTCCTTTGGACGTTGTCCTTTGGACAAAATCCAAAGGATATTTCTACGCTGCATTTGTCTTTTGGACAAACTCCAAAAAACTTTTGTCCTTTGGACTTTGTCAAAAGGACGTTTTGTCATAAGTATCAACCAGCTTTTAGTAGATTGAGGGTCGATGGAGCCTTGGGAACTAAGGAGCTGGAACTTACAGCCGAAAATAGGGAATTTGGAGCCGTAAGTGGGGGACTTGGAGCCGAAAGTAGGGAACTTGGAGCCGAAAATAAAAATCGCTAAAACGTTTACCTAAGCCTAAGCGAAACCTAAATTTAACCCCAAAAATTTTTTTCATAAAGGCTCCAAATTCCCATTGCTCGTGGCTCCAAGTTCCCAAAAATTTCTCATGGCTCCAAGTTTCCTGCTTGTGGCTCTAAAGACCCCATACCCTTTAGTATGCAAGACGTAAGATCTGCCACTGCGCCACAGCCTCGACTTTTTTAATGAAGTATTAGATATATCTTTAAATTTTTTAATTTTTGTTGAGAATTTATCGACTAATTGTCAGCTTTGTCTAACTTTTTAGGCTTTTAACTTAAAACCAGGAGCAAATAAATAGAGGTGCGCTAACAGCATGTATATCCAATAGAACTGAATATTACATCTGTATTGAGGGGTGGGAAATTTTCATCTTAATTTTGCAAGTTAAAATTAGTTATAAAAAATTCTACAGTAAACAAAAACAAAATATGTGTTGTCTTACTAGTATAGGTAGCAGTCCAAAAAATACCGTAGCAACGAAAAATGCTGTTACTAAAATTGCCTTAAGCTCTGTTAGTTCCATAATTACTTTGTATATTTTAAGAAGATTTCAGATAACGAAAATCAAACTAAAATAAAAATCTTTTTTATAAACATCCGACTATTATGTTATATTATTATTAAAACTATTAGTTAGTTAAAGCTAAAGTCCTCCAAGCTGAAATTAAGGGCGTAACCGCTTTCCGCCAGGAAGAAAAATAGACAATAAACTTGTGAGCGGGAAAAATTTGAAAAAAAGTTTTCAGCGGTTATGTAAACTATTATTATTTAGTTGCGTCATGTGTCATGTCTGCACATGTCTGCGTCATGTGTCATGTCTGCACGAGTGGTTATTTTACCACCTATGTATCTATTTTCACCCTGATAGAATTTATTTTTAGTTAGTTAATTGTGGTTAACTCGAATGATTTTGTGCGTTCTCATAATTATACAAAGATAACCTTTTTTGACTAAAAATTTTACAGTCGACTTTAGTCCCGCAGGTTAAACGCTTGCAAAAAAATTTTGAATTCGATTTAAGATAAAAAAACCGAGGAAATTTGAGTTACAACTATTTTTTTTTATATTTGTAACGGCAGTAGCAAAAGCTTTTGTTTTATTTATATTTATTTTTTTTGGCTCTTGTGCAGTTTACCATAAGATAAGAAAATATCGTAGAATTGTTTAATAACAAAATATAAAATATACATGCTGATTTAGGACGGTTGGGGCCGAGGAGACTTTGAGCTGGAACTTGGAGCCGAAAGTGGGAACTCATTAAAACCTATCTTTCAGAATAAAGCAAAACCTAAACCCAACCCCACGTCATGTTTTACTTTCAGCTCTAAATTCCTATTTTTGCGGCTCCGAATTCCGAAAATCTTCTAAGAACTCAAAGTTCATTGCTAACGGCTCCAAAGACATTTTAGACTAAAGATAAATTCCATCAGGGTGAAAATAGATGAGTGGTAAAGTAACCACTCGTTTTTTTCAGAAAATATCACGTGCAGAGAAAAACATGACGCAACTAAATAATAATTGTTTACATAACCGCTAAAAACTTTTTTTTTAATTTTTCTCGCTTGCAAGTTTATTGTTTATTTCGTCTTGGCGGAGAACGGTTACGCCCTTAATTTCAGCCTGGAAGGCGTTAGCTTTACACACTAAATTCTTCACACATAAGAAACACATAAAAGTTATAAATGACGCTCGTTTCTTTTAATCAAAACTTACTTTTTTAAAGATAAGTACTGCCTGACATATATATTTAAGTTTATTATTATGCTCGTTTTTATTATATATATATATATATATATATATTATGTATGCTCGTTTTATATATTATTTGACTTTGTCCAATGGACAAAGTCCAAAGGACAGCGTGTTAATAATTTTTGTTCTTTAGACTACATAAGTCAAAAGGACAAATTTCAAAACTACGTCCAAAAGAAACTCCAAAGGACAATTTTAGAAAAGCCAAAACACAATGGTTAGAGCCGCAGGACTCTGAATACAAGAGCTCTAGGTTCGAATTTCCCTGTGAGTTATTTTTACCACCAAGAAAATGTGTTTTTTTTAATTTTAATTTTTTTAATTAAAAAAAGTGTACATGATTCAATGAAGAATTACGACGGTTATTTCCATGTACACAAAGGTTTCAAGCAGATTTAAAAATAATTTGTATATGACGTTGGTAAACAACAAAAACACGATCATAAGTCATAACTGACAAAAATAACATAAACATAAAACATTTCTTTAAAAAAAGATAGCTGGTTGTGCATATATTGTTTCTTCCCTATTTTTTCTGGTCATATACAAATTATTTTCAATTCTTCTCAAGACCTTTGTGTACATCGAATTAACTGTCGTGATTCTCCATACTGTATTCAACCCCGAGTACGTGCTTTGAGGTGGTTTTGAAGTAAAACCGGGGTAGAGTCAGAGTGTCCCCCCTAGGGGGGGTCGCAACCCCCCTAGCGCCCCCTCGGGGCCAAATCAAAAAACGAAGTTCGGGTTCGTAATCAGGACCCCCGAAAACCCCAGAGTGGTTGTTTTCGGAAAGATCAAAGAAATTTTTGGAACTGTAGTGTTCTACCTTATATAGTTATTAAGTCAATTAAAAATTTAAGCATTTTACATTACTAAAATATTACCCCCTTTTTTTCTGATTCTAAAAACCTAAAAACTTTAGCTAAACATTAACTTGAATTTCATACTAATAAGCTTAATTTGCTAAACTTTTTTGAGTTTCGTTTTTTTTTTGGGGGGGTCCCCAAAAATTTTTTCCTGTGGTAAATATTTGGAGCTGTTTTTTTGCACGTAGATGCTAAATTGTCGCCTCACCTGAATTTCATTCTTGTATGCTTTATTGCAAGTAGTTAAACCTCTGTTCATGTGAAAAACGACTAATTTTTTTCTAAGTTAAGCATTGGGTACTGGGGTAGTTGTGGGACACTTTTTTTCCTTACTGAATTACATATTAAGTAATTTCACACAAAAATACACATTTTCTTGTGGTTATTTTTTTGGTTCAGATTATAATTCCTTACCTTTTTATAAAAATGGCTAATTTTCAAAGTTAAGAACGAACACATATTCTAACTGCTCATCAAGAGCCATTCGGCAACAAAAAAAAAATAATTAAAAAATAGAATAAAATTAATCAAGGGCAACGCGTGAGACACTAAGCTTTACAGTGTAATTTTGAATGAAATTAGAAAACGTAGATAAATTTAAAAATTTATCTTCATCGCTCTTTCTTACTATTATTAGTTACAGTTTAAAATCACATAACGTTGAAGGTAAACATTTTCTAGTGTTCGGTCTTTTTTTTATTTCTCTGTGTGCGTTGAAACACAAAACATGTGTTAAAGTAAAGTGTCATTAGTCTGGAAAAACGGTGTCCAAAAAAAATACCTTCTGCGAATTTCTTCCGGAAAAAATATCTTCTTTCGGCAGTATATTATTCAGTATTATTAAAAACTTTTAAAGCTTTTTTTAAACTTTTTTATGTCGTTTTAGCTTGATTTTAAGGTTTTGTTAGGCTTAGAAAAAAGTTTTCTTTAATTGAGAATTTAAAAGTCTCTCAGAAGATATTCTTTCTGAAGATATTTTGCAGAACGTATTTTTTCCGGGCGCCATATGAATTTACCGCTGTTTAAAACATCTTAACTTAACCTCAAATTATATTTTTAAAGAGCTTGATTAAAAAAATCGTTTTTTTTGTTTTTCAGTTCATGTTTAAAGTATCTACTATAATGCAAAAAAATCACTCGTTTTAAGTTTTTTGGATGAAATATAGGCAATACAAGAATTGAAATTGTAATTTCCAGCCTCAGTACTCTAACGCCTGACGTTCTGCATTGCAAATTACCCGCTGAATTTAGTTTTTCTTTTACAACTCGCATTTAAAGGCGCCGTGTTTTTTAAACATCAAAAACACTGGAGTTGCTACACATACAAAAATCTTGTACGATATACTTTTTAAAAAATATATATATTTAATTTTGGATATTGAAACGATTGTATTGATATTATTAAGTTCAAAAATTTTCTGTAAATTTTTCTGTTTACTTTTCCTTTTTTTAAAAATGACATTGGATCCAATGTTTTAAAACAAAGAAATTCTAGCAAAAGCCAAAACAAATGTAGCGACAAACTCCCGCGGTGGACTGAACTGCCAGCTACACTTGTTGGGCGGATTTTA
>JASAMX010022610.1:0-23888 GCA_030248175.1 Microlaimidae sp. YZB2_3
TTATGAATTATCTAATTACCACAAATTTAGAATTTCTAAACCGTGGTAATCAACCAACTTTTGTTACAAGAGCGAGACAAGAAGTACTTGACATCACTTTTGCATCTTCAAACATAGCCAGAGACATCCACAACTGGCATGTAGCTACAGAAGATACACTATCTGACCATCGACAAATTAATTTTGCCATGGGGACAGATAATCTTCCAAACAAACACTGGCGGAACCCTAGATCTACGAACTGGGCCTCTTATACAAGAGTACTAGGGCAAAGAATAGGGGAACGCCATAATGAAATACAAACTGTTGTAGATATAGAAACAGAACTCGGTGTAATTGAGTCTGCAATTACAGAGTCCTTTGAGGAGTCCTGTGTCTTGCGGGAGTGTAAAAATATTAATAAGGTACCTTGGTGGTCAAGGGAACTTACAACACTCCGTAAGAATTCCAGGCGCACACTCAGAAGAGCTCTCATTACAAATATGCAGGAGGATTGGGACTTGTACCAAGAGGACCGCCGACTGTATAAAAAAGTAGTAAGGCAAGCTAAAAGATCGTCTTGGAGAAAATACTGTCAAGAAGTTGAAGGTTACAACTCAACTGCAAGACTGTATAAAGTACTTACAAAGGATCTGGGAAGTCAACCTAGCATGTTTCTTTTACCCTCTGGGCAGTTTACTGAAAACTGGGAAGCCGCCTTGGCGCACCTGGTTGAGGTACACATACCTGGAGCAGAAGAAGTAACAGCTGGGCAGAACCACCAGTATCTTGAGTATAAAGGATCTTGGAGAGATTGGCAAATCGCTTCCAAGATCGTGACTGAAGCCAGAGTTAACTGGGCCATCCTTAGCTTTGCACCATACAAAGCAGCTGGGTCAGACGGGGTTTTCCCAGCATTATTGCAAAAAGGATTAAACCATCTGTGCCCAGTGCTGTGCAAACTCTTTAAAGCATGTATAGCTTTAGGCTATATACCAAAAACATGGAGAATGGCAAGAGGAGTCTTCATTCCTAAACCGGGCAAACCTAATTACTACCTGGCCAAGGCACATAGACTACTCAGCCTAACTTCATTTATGCTTAAAACTTGTGAGCGGTTGGTTGACCGGTTCATAAGAGATGGGGCACTAAAACAGTACCCATTGCATAAAAATCAACATGCTTATCAGGCGGGAAAATCGACTGAGTCGGCTCTTCACTGCTTAGTCAACCGCATTGAAAAAGCATTTGAATATTGCGAGTATGCTTTAGGTATATTCATTGACATTGAAGGAGCATTTGACAATGCAAACTTCAATGCAATCACAAGATCACTAAACGAGCATAGAGTAGAATCAACAATTATTAGGTGGATTGACACTATGCTCAGATCTAGAATGGTGCAGATAACTTTAGGAGACTGCACCAAAACTGTCATAGTCCGCCAGGGCTGTGCTCAAGGAGGGGTGCTATCACCACTACTGTGGACCTTCGTAGTAGATAGCCTTCTCAACAAAATTAGTAAAACTGGACATCATATCCAAGGATACTCAGATGATGTAACCATACTGGTTCAAGGAAAATATTTGGACATAGTGGCGGATCAAGCTCGAGCTGCTTTAGTTCAGGTAGAAGAATGGTGTGAAGAACAAGGACTCTCAGTAAATCCTAACAAAACTGAGATGGTACTTTTTACTCACAAAAGAAAGATGCCAAAGGTTCAGTGGCCCAAATTATTTGGTACACAATTACAGTTGGCAACAGTAGCCAAGTATCTGGGAGTTATCCTAGACAACAAATTGACTTGGATTCAGCATACCCAGAATCGGCAACAAAAAGGCCTTATGGCCCTCTGGCAATGCCACAGGGCTGTAGGAAAAACGTGGGGTATAACACCCAAAAATATGCATTGGATATATACCAGTGTAATTATTCCCATGCTAAAATATGCAGCAGTGGTGTGGTGGCCTAGATTAGAACTGGGAATTGCTAGAAGCTTGTTTGGACAATTACAACGCCAGGCATGTCTTAGCATAACTGGGGCTATAAGAACAACACCCACAGCGGCTATGGAAGCATTGCTTAATCTTGCACCCTTGGATATTGTCATCAAAGGGGAGGCAATATCAACCAGCTATAGGTTAGGTATAGCTAACCAATGGCAGACAAAAGGTACAAATAGAGGGCACTCTAAAATCAAGCAGTTAGCATTGAGAGAAATCCCAATGCTAAATCTTGAGAGTGACCACATTGTTCCTGTATTCAAGTTTGAAAGGAACTTTAAAGTTGAGTTTCCTAGTCGACAAGATTGGAACACCAACAAAGATGTCATTCAACCTCAATCTGCTATGTGCTGCTACACAGATGGCTCAAAAGCAGAACAACATACTGGGGCAGGAGTGCATTTCACATTTGCCATGGAAGAGGATTTCTTTATTCCATTAGGCAAAAACCCAACTGTATTCCAGGCTGAAATATATGCAATCTTGGCCTGTGTTACAAATGCTGTGGTGCAAACTGTACAAAACAAAGAAATTTGTATTTTCTCTGACAGTCAGGCTTCACTCAAGGCGCTTCTATCTCCTCAGATATCATCTGGGCTAGTTATGAGGTGCTATGAGATGATTACCAGATTGGCCAGAGAAAATGATGTAAAGCTTCTGTGGGTACCTGGACACAGGGGCCATGAAGGAAATGAGCAGGCTGACAAGCTTGCTAAAGAAGGCACAAACCCTAACTTTATGGGCCCACTTTTACATGTGGGAACATCAATTGGGGTGGCAAAATCAGCCATCAAAAAATGGATTATGGCTCAGCATGTCAGATACTGGCAAAATCTTGACGCATGCCGACATACCAAAAAGTATGTCACTGAGCCTAATATTTCCAGAGCTAGGCAATTGCTTGGTCTCTCAAGAAAACAGTTACGCCTTGTCATTGGGCTTTTAACTGGACATAGTCCTCTCAAAGCTCACTTGAGAAAGATTGGAGTAGCCAATGATGGGCTCTGCGAACTCTGCCAAGAGGAAGAAGAGACCGCTACTCACTTCTTGGAACAGTGCTATGCACTGTCAGCAATAAGGTTTAAAATCTTTGGCACGGACCCCTTAGATGCAAAAACAGTCCGAGGGGCGCCTGTTGTTGATTTTAAACGATTCATAAAAGAATCAAAACGATTTGAGGAAAACCACTCCTAGGTGGTTCCAGGGCAGAGTGTAATGAGCCTAATGCAGGCTTGAACACCAGGGCCCCTTAACACTAGGGTACCGCCCTCTTACTATCTATCTATCTATCATAGGATTTTAACTTTAAAAATATGTTCTTCTGACAAAATAACCTGGAAATTTGAATAAAATGAACTTTTAAGGCTAATTTTTTTTGGAAAATTTTTTTATTGAAAGATTTGCTGCTGCCAGCATACGGGCTTGGAATGCTTCCAAATTTTAAATTTGTCGATTTTGACAGCTAATTGTAAGTTTAATATTAGGTTTTTTTACACAAACATTATATCAAAATTCGTCATATGTGATATATGTATTATACATTTTTGATGGTTTTCAAAAAAAATTTTGAAAAAATTTTTTGGCATTTGAGTTTGCTCCCCCCCTAGCCCCCGTGGGGTCAACCCCCAAAAACTTTTAAGATCAAAAGTAAGGGATAAAAAAACGGCGGACATTTGATATATAACATTATGATCAAAATCGTACACAGGTCAATCAGCAAGCAAAACAAAAGTTATCTTTTTTGCAGTGTATTTATTTGGTGAAAAATCGCCAAAAACCGCGAAAACCGCGTGCTATCAACGCATCATAAAAAAAGTTTAAGCGAGCCGATTTCGCTCAAATTTTCCAAAAAAACTCGAAAAAGTATGTTTTAACAGCGAATTGGGGACAATTCGCTCCCACCAATTCGCTCCCGGACAATTCGCTCCCGGGACAATTCGCTCCCGGGACAATTCGCTCCCGGGACAATTCGCTCCCGAGAATTTTTATAAACGCAAATCTTATCAAACCAACTTCATTAGGGACAATTCGCTCCCGGGGCAATTCGCTCCCGGAAGTTTTTATAAACGCAAATCTTATCAAACCTACTGCATTAGGGACAATTCGCTCCCTGGAGAATTCGCTCCCTGCCCAATATGCTACCGGCATTTTTAATAAACTCGATTCTTTTAAAGTAATTCATTCAGACAAAATTAATGATTTTTTTAGCTATTGTTTGTAAAAATGATGAGTAATTTATACATTTGTTTGCAAGCCTGAAAAATTAAGTTATATGTGCCAAGAACAATACCTAAGGATAAATTTGCAAACTTTAAAAATTTTTATTGTTCGTTTTGGCAATAGTTATGAACAATCACGACGGTTAATTCAATGTACACAAAGGTCTCAAGAAGAATTAAACGTAATTGGTATATAACGTTGGAACTAAAAAAATGAGCATAAAAAGTTTGGAAAACTAACTATTTTGCTCTTTTTTTTAACATTTTTCTAAAACAAGCTGTTATCTATGTTTTTTACTCATGTTTATTAGTTAACCACCGTTATATATGAATTATTTCCGTTTCTTCCCGAGACCTTTGTGTACATTGAATTAATCGTCGTCATTGTTCAGAGCCAGTTTTTTCTAGGTGGTCGAAATTAATGTGGCTCGCGCCTTAATTTCGGCCACTATAAAAAAGTTTAAACCTCCATTGATCTTGAAGTGTAACAGAAATTTTAAAATTTTGTACTGAAATAACAAAAATAGCTATCGTTCGATTTTTAGACCAAATTTCGGGTCGATTGGAAAAATCAGAAAAACTTATCCAAAAAAATAAAAAAAGGTGGCCGAAATTAAGTCAGCTACTCTATATTCCAAAAAGTTTTCCACAATGAAAAAAATAAGTTGTATTAAAATATAAACTAATTCTTGCAATAATTATGATTACTGCAAGAATTATTGATCATCATGATTATTGCAAGTTTTTTTAATAAATTCTTGCAAGAATTTATTAAAAAAACTTGGCATTAACAGTTTGTTGGTGCAAACGCAATTTGTTTTTTATGAAACCTGTTTCAAAATGTCGCATTTCTTATTTACAGATATAAATGACTTTCAAAAAATAAAATCCAATTCCAGAAAGGCTTAACTTTTTTGTTTTAAATTAATACAACATTTTGTTTCAGCTTAACCTGAAGAAGACATACCAATAATAGATAATAATATCTTAATAAAAAGCAAAGCAAAAAACAAAATATCACACCATAACATATCACGCCATAATGTTTCACACATTTTGGGATAAACTTTATGTGAAAATCTTGAAAGCATTTGTGAAAGTTAAAAAAATTTTAAATTTTGGAAATGAGTTTTCATGTTTTACATGTCATATGAAATAAACTTTCCGAGTGCTTGATTTGTATTGATTAAAATATTTGTTTTTTCATTGTTGTTATAAGTATTTACTTTTTTATCAATTTTTTAAGGTTTTGATTCTTCGGTGCAATATAAATAATTATAATTAATAAAGAAATTATTTATGTTTTGTAAATTTCCACCGTGTTATGTGCATGCATCAATTTGCCGCCGGGTTCATTGTCTGGCTCTGCAGCGCTCATTTTTTTTATTTTTAATTTCAAAACATGCTTTAAATTAGTTTATCCGCATTTTTTGGACTATTTTTTGAATTTAAAAAAAAATGTTTTAAATAAAATTTGACCAAACATCTTCTGGTACTGCTCTTTAATTATTTATGAACATAGCACAGAAATAAGCTGACACTTCCGAGGGTTAGTACGAAGTTTTCAGATTCGTCAACATCTTTACTGTCTAAACTCTGAACATACGCTCAATGAGAAATCGTCCCTTTTTCCTGCTCTATTCTCAGATCATTTTTTAAGTTTAGTTTTAATTAGCAATACAATGATGCTCCTAAATTTTTATATTTTCTTGTGTTTTATATCTAATAATTAATTAAATTAAAAAATACAAATAACCATAAATAAAAAACACGACAGTCAAAACCTTTCAATTTAAAAGAAAATTGTTTAGTGTTAAAAATACAGATAACCATAAATAAAAAATATGTCATATTCTGATAACACTACTAATGTTTGTTTACTTCGGAATGAATTCATAGTTTGTTTCTAAAATCACTTTAATATGGTGCAAGTAAATTGAATGTTTTTGAGAACGAATGATTAAATAAAAAAATAAAATAAAATTAAAATAAAATAAAATAAAATAATAAAATGGATATAATAAACATTGTTTTTATAATTACAATATAATACACAAAAACTAAGCATACCTTTAAACTAGCAAATCAAGATTGATTTAATTTAAACTAACGATTTAATCATTAGTTTAGCTATTAGTTTTTTCAAATCAAATTAAAACTGTTGTCTTATTTAAATGCATTCATATGATCTCATTGTTAATTTTAATGCGTTGTTTCTCATATTTTAAACGTTGCTTATGTGCCTTTTAACCCGTTCCTGTAATGGTCTTTACCACCGATACAACCGTGAGACCTTCGTACGACAAAGGTGAAATCTTCGTCTCACGGTGGTTGTATTTTTGTATGACAAATGTCGTACGTAAACCTTACCGCAGTAAGCTCTTCGCATGACCTAGGTTTTACTTCCGTCATACATCATTTTTGTGCGCGAATAGTGCCCAGTGAGCAAGCAAATTGAAATGGTTAAAGCTGTACAGTAGCAATATGCAAATTTTTGCAACATGAAATATCCTACGTAATACACTGTATCCGTGACAAAAATTTGCATATTTCCATTGTACCGCTTTAACCATTTCAATTTGCTCGCTCACTGGGCACTACTCACGCAAAAAATTAGGTATGACGGAAGTGGTGTCCGGAAAAAATACCTTCTGCAAAATATCTTCCGGAAAAAATATCTTCTTTCAGCAGTAAATTATTCAGTATTATTAAAATCTTTTAAACGTTTTTTTAAACTTTTTTATGTCGTTTTAGCTTGATTTTAAGGTTTTGCTTAGGCTTAGGAAAAAAACTTTTCTTTAGTTGAGAATTGGAAAGTCTTTCAAAAGATATTCTTTCCGAAGATATTTTGCAGAAGGTATTTTTTTCGGGCGCCACGGAAGTATGACATAGGTCGCACGAACGTTTTCTAACCGAAGAAAACGCAATTACGGGAACCGGTTAAATAAATTGTTTTGGTTAGTAATGAAATATAAAAAATTGTTAAATGGATATAATAAACATTGTTTTTATAATTACAATATAATACACAAAAACTAAGCATTCCGTTATGCTCATTTATTTTTAAGTGAGTCTAACAAAATATAGGCTAGTTTATCTGACAATTAAATCATTGTATAAATTACTCATCATTTTTACAAACAATAGCTAAAAAATCATTAATTTCGTCTGAATGAATTACTTTAAAATAATCGAGTTTATTAAAAATGCCGGTAGCGAATTGAGCAGGGAGTGAATTCTCCAGGGAGCGAATTGTCCCTAATGAAGTAGGTTTGATAAGATTTGCGTTTATAAAAACTTTCGGGAGCGAATTGTCCCGGGAGCGAATTGTCCCTAATGAAGTTGGTTTAATAAGATTTGCGTTGATAAAAACTTCCGGGAGCGAATTGTCCCGGGAGCGAATTGTCCAGGAGCGAATTGTCCGGGAGCGAATTGTCCCGGTCCCTTTAACAGCATACCGAGCGGCGTTTTTTTATCTCGCACCGATAAAAAAGGGACCAGGTTTTTTTACCACCTTGGCCGTAATGATGACGTCATACAAAAACAATTTTTTTAATCTTTTCAAAAGATAGCTAAAAGTCTGAGCTATGCTCTGATATATGTCCCGTACATATTCTGCCTCGCGTTATGGAGATATGATCTTTCAAAGTTCGAGTTTTGTCGCCTGTCGGCATCATTTTTGTAAAGACTATAGAACTATAAAATAAATAATTATGCAAATATTTATTCCAAGACAGCAAAATTTTCATTAATCGACTGTTACGTTGTAACAAATCAAACTTAAATTTAAAAAATCAGCACTTATTGTTTTGCAATTTTTTTTAAAGCCGCTCAAGATTAAAATGTTACTTAAGCTAAAATTTTTATTATCAGTTATTGCCTTATTAATGGCACTATTTCTTTCTAATGGTAAAGTGTTGACAATTTTTTTTTATTTCTAAACAATCTCTGTTTGTTTCAATTAAAAATTAACTTAAACAGCAGCACTAAAATAAACAATTAATCCTTTGGGATTAATTCCGCTGCAAATCCGCCAAAGGGATTTCGCGTACCATGCGCAGTTAATTTTGCAATTTTTTCCATGGCACAAATAACAACCGGTGGCCGAAATTAAGGCTGGCCGAATTTATGTCAGTTACCTTATTAAATAAGACACCGGTTGGTAATTAAATAAGACACTGGTAAGACACAATAACCAGAGTTTCGTTCAACCCTGGTCGGTTCCATCCGGCACGCTCCTCGCCTTGCTCACCCCCTCTTCCCACTCTCGGAGGAGATCAGCAATCGCTGCGGGGTTCGCCCAAAGGTCCTATGGTCCCAAGGTCGTGTTAATGTGTGTGCATGTGAAAAGATGTTGTGTTGTGTGTATTTGTGTTTTACATAGCAGGCAGTTTGGTGATGTGTATTGTGTGGAATTGATTTTGTGTAGGCAAGAGTTTTTCCCGCCCTGAGTTGCGCGAGGGTTCTCCTGACCCCGCGAGGAAGATTTTCTTCCTCGTTGCTTATTGCTGGTGCTTTTGTTTGAAGTATCGGATTTATTGGAGTGTTTTTAATGTGGTTAGATAGAACCGTGCTCTATATCCTTATGTCAATTTTTACGTAAGTGAAGAAAAAAAACTGCAAAAACATACTAACTATGCTGATAAATCTAATTTTTCTGCTTTATTTTCTTGAATTTTTTCAATGTTACGTTGTAAAAATATGTTCAAAATTATTTCAGGAATAAAATATATTCCCATACAGGACAAAAAATTTTAAATCTCGTCCAAATTTGATCTAATTTCTAATTTTTATGTTTATTTGGGACTTTTTTGAGATTCTAATTTGGAAACAATAGAAAGTAATCCTTCCCAAATACACTTCTCTGTGCAGGATAAAATCGATAAAGAGCATTTGCAAATTTTTTCCAAGAATACTTCTATTATTGTGTTGTATTAGTGTATTATTTTTCTAAAAAAAATTTGCTCAGAAAATACAATAATAAACATTTTTATTAAAACAAGACAGGTGGGGAGTTTATATATTTATTCCAAGGAAAGCTTGGAATTTTTTGGAGTTATAAAGTTTTAAATAAGTTTTTACCTTAACACAAACGTTTTTTTTATAATTTTTTTCACGATGAAAAAACCAAAAACATGCAAAAATCCAATGAGTCGAATATTTACACATACAAACTGCTATTTTAGCCACGAAATTAAACTGTTTTAAATGCGAAAAACACCTTAAACTTCTTAAGTCACACGTCTTAAGTCTTTAGGTGTCGTAGTATGAACTAATGGCCCTTACGTCTTACGCCATACGTCGTAAGTTTTACACGTCATACGTCTTAAGTCATGTACTGTAAACCAGGCTTAACAGTTAATTTCTATCCATAAACAAATATTTTAAATTAAAACGATTAAATAAATGATTTTGGTATTCGAAACTTATAAACAAAATTTTTCTAACTAAGTTTAATATCAAACAGGAAAAAAATTAGCGGTGATTAAAAAAAAACACCACACAAAAACCAACAAACACTGTAGCCGACTTAATTTCTTTGAAAACAATAGTCCCATTTTATACTATCAATCGAAATTAAACTAAATTAAAATTTAAGCTTTTGGATTAAATCCGTCCGTTTTTGTATAGCTTACTGCTAATTTTTAATTCAATTTTCAATTACGTAGAATACCCGTCTTTTAGCAATATTAACAATAGCTATTATAAGCTATTTATTTTTATTTAGTCGGAATACGTTGGTTAGTTTTTTTGAAAAGAGTAGTCGTAGTGAGCAGTTCAAAAAATTTTTCTGATTAATTACCGGTTCTTCATTTATCGAATTTCATTTTATTTATTGGTCGATTTTCAATTTATTTACCAGCCCGAACAGCTATTTTATGGTTATTAATATTATATAATGTTTTAATTGCGCAAATAAACCCGAATCAACGTTCGCGGATTTGTATTACGCAAAGGTTGATTTTACAAATTTCTTTTTACGATTAAAAAAGCAATTCAAGAATGTATGGAATGTATGTATTACCAATGTATGGATGATTATGGTAATTTTTTTGTATATTGTAATTCGAAAAAAAACCGCTTAATAAATGTGAAATGAACTAAACCGAAATGCCACGCGGTAGCGACAAACCAAAAAACGAACGTGTTAGCAAAACCCCTTGAAAACTTTATTTTAAAACAATATAGCGTGTTCCAAACCGCCTTAAAATTTTGTTAATACTTTGAAACTGAAAATTTACCTTAATTTCCGACCACAAAAAACAAATTCTCATTTTGGAGAACTTCCAACCAGTCCATTTATAATTATTTGGAATGGTTTAAACATTACTGAAATTTACAAAATCTTTTTACAATTGAAAATTAAGCGCTGTTCATTTAATTTTTATATAAAATTATATTAATTATTTATAATCCTGTTTACTTTTTAAGATATATTTGCAATCCATTCTTGTTTATTGCATTATTGTTATAATTGTTGCAAATGAAAAAAATAACAAATAAAATTAACATTATTAAAGAAGCAAAATGCTAATCCACTTATGTATCATTGTAAGAAAAAGCAAAAAATAAAACGGTCATTTTAAAAATTAATATCTGCTTACGAATTTTATGCAAAAAACCTACGGCTTGTTAGATTTGTCCAATTGTTAAAAATTTGTCGCTTCCAGTGTAACAAAAATGTTCACGTGGATTTAAATCGTCGATACTTCGGCAAAATGAGCCACAATTTGTATAAAGTATATGCGACTGTGAGTAGTTTTAAATTTTTAACAGTATTCTATTAACTACAGAATAAGTCACAGGCACGTGTATTTTATAATGACTGTGGCTTGTAGTGACGCCGTAATGTAATACGCAGGAAAACTTTACAAAACGCCAAAAAAACTTTTAAAAAATTTATTTAGAAACTGTTTCTTGAGCAATATCACTATATTATGTAACATAATTAAACTTTTTGTCTTGATTTTGACAAATTTAAAACCTTAACCCTGCCCCCAACAGCCTTTAACTATAAATGATGCTTTCAAAAAAGCGGCTTTTTTGTTTGTTTTTTTTATTTTTGGCTTTTTGTTTTGTTTTTGTTTTATTTTTTGATTGTTAAGATAGCAAGTATTTGTTGAGATATTCCGTTTTACGCACTAAGAACCATACATGGGCAAGTTGGTCCGGAGTGGGGGGGTTAAACCCCAAATTAGGGCTAACAGGAATTTACTCCGCAGCTAACTCCGCTCCACCACCACTCCGTTCCACAGACCCTTTTTTAGGCTTGAGGCTGTGCGTTCCTAAGCCTAAGCAAAGCCTTAAAAACAACCTAAACTTTACAAATAGCTGCGCGAAGAAAGTTGAAGTTGTTTTTAGGCTTTGCTTAGGCTTAGGAAAGCGTAGGCTTAAACTCCGCTGCGGAGTTAGCTGCGAAGTAAATTCCTGTTAGCCCATATTAGGGGGGAGTTAAAATCCAAGAAACGCAAAATACCCATACCCATCGTTTTTTTTTCTGGAGTGCATTTTACCCATGTCGTTTTTAATTTTAAAGGAAAAATAGGTAAAAAACGCTAATTTTAGGTCAAAAAGCCTTTTTTATTGCATTTTTAAGCTTTTTATTGCTTAAAATGTTCATTTTGACCTTAAAAGCTAAGTTTGGAGGCAGTTAGAAGTCATTTTGAAGACATTTTTTCTTCATTTTTCCAAAATTCGTATGAAGTAACATTTTATCACCCCCCCCCCACTTCTGAGTGGGGGGGCGGGGGGGGGGTAAACCCCCCATCTCAGAATTTGTGGGGGGGAGTTAACCCCCAACTTCCCCCGTGCCCATGTATGCTAAGAACCTGCCATTTTTGGCCAAAAATACGAAGTTACGGAATTTTTATGATTTGTGAGCTATTTGTGAGCGTTGTCGAATCGGTAGAGTTGTTGAATTTCAACTTGTTCGAGCCTTGTGTTATTTATTTTTGTCTTTTTATCGAACATGCATGTATTTCCAAACCAATAATTTTACTTTCAGCGCTCTCTGCAAATTTACCTTTCTTTCATTTAAACCATTTTCAGTTTTATCAAAAATGCCATATTTCAAATCATAATAGAAAATCAAATAATATTTGAACAGCTTTAAAAAAAATTTTTTAAAGCATAGAAGAATAATGAAATTTGTTCGCCATTTTTTTTTTAAATTCTTAGAGATCAAAACAGATGGTATTTTATTTTTTTTTTTTTGTTAAATCGTTGTTACTCTGACACAATGAGCCAGATGCGTCGTAAAATACTCGTAACTGTGACTCTTTTTATATCTTAACACACAATTAATCTAAACAAAATGAGTCAGAGTCAGGATGATTTTATACTGATTGTGACTCTTTATGTCAGAGTAACGACGAAATGCTCGGCTGAAATCACAGTTAATTTCGAATTTTTTCCTACATCATGTTTTTGGCCAAAAAATCGCTGTTTTTTTTTGTATGTAGAAAACGCATCACCTCCAACGAATATAGCATCAATTTTAACAAACAACATATCGAAAAATGATAACAGAATTGACCAAAAAAACGTTATTATTTAGGGGTCATTCATATCTCCTAAACAGCTAAAAAAAAATTTTTTTTAAATTGTTGGCTAATTGGGGTAGAATAATTTTTTCTCAAAAAATTCTGTCAATCGAAGACAAAAATTTTAACTATGCACCGCACCTTTAAGGAAATAACACAAACAAAAAAAATCTGTTTATTGAAATGTTAAATTGTCAACACTTAAATCCGTTAACGGCATGGAATTTCAAAACAAAGAGCAGAAAGAAAAGACATTTTCGTTTTTAAGAACATTGATATTCCGTTTGGGTCTACAAAAACCACAAGAAAAGGTATTTTTCCATCTATTTATCTATGGGCCTATCTATCTATCAATCTATCTAAGAGACTATCTATTTAAAAGTTCATATAAATTTGTGATTTTTTAAAAACTTTTTAAAATTAAAACCCATTGCACTTGGCCCACATTTTTTCTAAGTTCGTTTTTGATGGATATGTCTTCATTTTCAATCTTTACACAAACATAAATCATTAAAATCCAATTTAATTCCAGTGTTTTTGAAATAAAAACTTATGGCAATAATACACTGTGTTTAAACAAAAGGCTCACCTTCAAAAGAGTCCTGAAAAAATCGCAGCTGGCTCAAAAGAGTCCCGGCACAAAAGTGTCCTAGAGAAAATGCGTTCATGCGCCCAAGCGCTGCTAGGGCTGAGGTCAGCACAAAAGAGTTCTGGCATAAAATCAATTTTTAACAGCTGACATACAATGAAAAAGTGTACGGAGGTAAAGCAACGAAAATATTAAGCCCCAGGCGCCTGTTTAGACGAAAAATGGAGTAGAATAAGAAGTAAAAAAATAAATAAATAAAATAATAAATCAATAAAAATTTGTTAATTTTCATAAAGTGGCGCAGTAAAAACTTATACCGTAGCCATGTTTAACAACACTTAACCGGTATTTAACTATTAATGTTTTCCGGAGAAAACAGAATTTTTTAAACTAAATTTTTTCAACGTGTATTTAAACGATAAAATAGCCTAAAATGCGTATAGAATAAATTAAAACATAATCAAACAAGTCTCTCCATCTGCTTGAAATGGCGGGAGCCCCGGAGCTTGATATTGAAGGGTAGAAAAATCACTTCTTTTCTTTTTTTAAATCACCTATTTTTTCTGCTTTAAAAGTAAAGTATACAACTTTAAAAGTAAAAAATTGTTTAAAAAACTACACAAAAGATTTAAAAAACTATAAAGGTTAGGATGGAAATTCAAATGTATCAAAGAAAATTTCGCAATTATATTAGGAGGTTATATTCGTTTTAGTAATAGATTCATCAATTAATATTTATTTAATGGTATATATTTAATTTTTTTTATTACGATTTAGGGTAACTGACTTAATTTCGGCCACGCCTTAATTTCGGCCACCAATTTAGGGTGTTAGAAAATTGGCTTATTTTTAAAACACAAATAAACTAGCACAAAAGGAACTGGATGAATGTTGAATAAAGTGTTTTTGCAAAAGTTTTTTATTTAAGTTATTCTGCATTATCAACATTTTTATACAAAAAGTGATTTTTTTGTAAATTTCAGGATTTTTGGTTTGTGTTTAAACTGCATCAAATTTAGAACAAAGCACTATATAACTTTAAAATAACTTCTATTTAAAGCTCAAAATTGTTAATTTTTATGTTTTGATATTTTCTTCAAAATCACTTTGCAATGCGTTTAACTAAATGCGCATTTTAAGATTCCGTTAATTTCGGCCACCTTAAAATTCACATAAAAGAACCTGTTTAACACGATTTGCACCATCATTTGTACGGGTGGGGTTACATAACAAATAATTTACTAGTTTATATTAAATTATGAATAGCCCGGAAGGAATTTCTCAAAAATAATATGAAACACATTAAAAAAGTCAGGTTATTTTCTTGGCGGAGGAATGATTCATATGGTAAATATAATAGATAAATATCAATGTCAATGGTGTTTCCCACCTAACACACCCCTTACCACAATATAGAGTACCAATGCTTCAAAAAGTTGTGAAAGTAAATTAAAACACAGTAAAAATGTCAGGTTATTTCCTTTGGCGGAAGGATGCATTCATAAGAATTACGTAGTAAACATTTGTGCGAGTTGGAGTAATACAATCCCCAATTGGCTGGGTTTGAACTATCAATAAACCGATATAGGGATTTCTCAAAGATTATTGAAATACAGTAAAAAAAACTCAGGTTATTTTCTTGGCGGAGGAATGCAGTCAGATATGAAACATTAAGGATAGGCAGGGGTCGGTGTGGAATTATACCCCTGCTTAACTTTTGTTACGTCTTGTTTATTCTTTAATTTGACAATTTTGGTTTATCTAATCGTTTTTTTTTTGTGTTTTAGGCGTTTGTTTTTGGTTTTTTTAAAACCTAAAAGGTGGCCGAAATTAAGGCGGATTTTGTTTTGTTGCTGTTTTTGGGTTAAACATATAAAAAACTTAATGGAATGGAATAAAATTTTTACCATGCTTTCTTTAAAGTTGGTTGGCTTTAATGAAAGCCATTTTATGTTCAAATAGTTTTTTTCACCAAAAAAATTTTCAACAAAAAACACAGGTAATTAAAACTTGTTTTTTTAAGGTTTTGACATAATTATTTAAAGTCTTTCCAATAACTATTAAAGTTATATGTACCAAGAACAATACCTCAGAGTAAATTTGCAACCTTTAGAAATTTTTATTGTTCGTTTAAGCAATAGTTATGGCCAGTTTTTTGTAGGTGGCCGAAATAAATGGCACGCGCCTTAACTTCGGCTACTTTAAAAAAAAGTTTAAACCTTCACTGATTTTGAAGTGTAACAGAAATATTCAAATTTTGCACTGGAATAACAAATATAGCTATTGTTTGATTCTTAGGCCAAATTTTGGCTTGATTGAAAAAGCCAGAAAAAACTTATTCAAAAAAAATAAAAAAGGTGGCCGAAATTAAGTCAGTTATTCTACTTTTTTATTAAAATTTACTTTTTTATGTGTTTTTTATTCATTATATAACTACTTTTTAGATATTTTTGATATCCATTTTTATCTCACCTCCCATTATTAATATAATCATCATGCAAAATCTTTCTGTACATTCGGAATTCTGTCGTAATCTTTTATAATATTTTTAAAAATGTTTATGATATATTTTTTTTAATTTTTAACTTAAAACGGATTATAAAACAAATTTGTGATTATGTTAAAAGTTCTTAAGATTTAAAGGTTATTTAAAACCATATTAAATTGAACAGATCTGGTTGTCCTTACAATTACGACCAAAACACTAATTTGATAAAAATTGTAATATTTTAACTATGAACAAAAAATTTATCCCAACTAAAATACTTAGACATGATTTTGTTACTCTATTATGACAAAAAACACTAATTCAATATTAGATAATTTATACCCAAACACAACACATGACACAACACAACACACACAAACCCAAACACATGTTTTTCTTATTTTTTAAATACTTTACAAAACTTTGAGCGTATTAACCCGTTCCCGTAATTGCCTTTTAATCGGCTACAACAGTGAAACGTTCGTGCGACCTATGTCATACTTCCGTCATACCTAATTTTTTGCGCGAGTTGTGCCCAGTGAGCAAGCAAATTCAAATGGTTAAACCGGTATGGTGGCAATATGCAGATTTTTGTCCGGGATACAGTGTATTAGGTAGAATATTTCATGTTGCAAAAATTTGCATATTGCTACCATACAGCTTTAACCATTTCAATTTGCTCCCTCACTGGGCACTATTCGCGCACAAAAATTATGTATGACGGAAGTAAAACTTAGGTCATGGGAAGAGCTTACCGGGGTAAGGTTTACGTGCGACATTTGTCATACGAAAATACCACCACCGTGAGACGAAGATTTCACCTTTGTCTTTGGAAGGTCTCACGGTTGTATCGGTGGTAAAGGCCATTAAGGCAAGGGGTTAATAACTAAATAATAAAAATACTTAAAAACATAAATTTTTTACCGGCGTAATTCTTCACACAACCTTTTAAGAGGCTAATTAAAAAAAAAAACTGGAAGACAGCTGAGGTGTGATCATTGTATCTCAGCTGTGAAAAATTGATTTTATGCCAGGACTCTTTTGTGCCGACTTTAGCGCTCCCAGCGCTTGGGCGTGCATGAATGTATTTTCTCCAGGACTCTTTTGTGCTGGGACTCTTGTGCCAGGACTTTTTTGTGCCAGCTGCGATTTTTTTCAGGACTCTTTTGTGCTGGGACTCTTTTGTGCCGGACCCTAAAAAAAACTATTGAATTAATTTTCGGAACTTAAAATATCATATTGTATAAGAAACATGGCTCTTCGGCCCAAGAAAATAGATTTTTACCTTGTACTGAACAATCCACTTGATTCCGTAAGATGCCAGGAAGCTTGATTCGTATAACAGTTGGCGATCGTAAAACAAAGTGCGTCGCATACAGAGTGTGTTCATGGTATAAGAAGAGCATTGCCAAAATACGGTTAGACATTCGAAATTTTTCTTTCCCGCTAATTGAAAAGCCCACATTCTCTTGGTAATAAACACTAAAATAGTTCTAATCATTTATCACTGGCCGGCATTAGACCGAACTTAACCGTTAAAAGTTTTTGCTTCCTAAGATTATTTTGTACAAAATATTATGAAAATTCGTCTGTTTTTATTTTGACTATGGTTGAATTATATCTGGCTGACGTGAAAATTAGAATGCAGACATGAGGGGACCAATTAAAATTAAAATTGTGCGGTAATGACGTTTTTATTTTAAACAAACGAATAAGAGCGCAGAATTTTTTTTAATTCCAATTCAATTTTTTTTAAATTTTAATTAAGATCTGTTTTTTTGATATTTTTATTTGTTTAAAAATTAAAACAACTAATAAACCTGCATCAAAGAGGCAAATATATTTTTGTTAATTTTCTGAACTCGAATGCTACCAGGAAGCGACATTACTTAAACACTGAATGTTGTTGGATTAATGCCAGCAGTTCATTTCAAATCCATTTCCAAATACTTGAAATGGTTAAAATAAAAAAATAAAAACAAAAATCTATAAATTTATATCTGAAAACGTCATTTATTGTGCAGAAAGACAAAAGCATTAAAAAATTACTTTCTGTTATTATATATGTTTTTCACCTATGTTTTTATACTAATATCTTTATATAGATTAAATATTAGATGTAAATTACAAAATAAACTCAATCAGTTCACTACGTTTGAATTAAAACGAAATTCGAAACATTCAATGTACCTCCAGGGGCCTATTTCATAAAGATTTCTGTAATTGTAAATTAATAAACGCATTTAATTTCTTCTTATTTTATTAATTAAAAAATACGTACGTAATTGTTGAATTTACGGAATTTACAGACATGTAATTTTTTAAATTCTAAACGCAGTTTTTTTTAATATACTTTTTAATTAAAAATACAAAAGAAAAATATGCGTTTATTAATTTACAGCTGTAAATTAATTACAGGCAATTTTTATGAAATAGGCCCCAGCTGTATTTTTCAGCTACTTCAGGCCGCGTAATAAAATTAATTCAAAATACAATGGGCATTTTGTTATTGTTTTTTTTTATTTTATTTTTTTATAATTATTCTGCGCGGCGGCTGTCAGGACAGCTCTGTCACTTCTACAGTGCCGTGTAGATTATCTGATTTTTTTCATTCTTTTTTTAATTATTTTTAATTTTGTTGCTATTTATCTGTTTTTCTAATTCGGTACATAAAGTTTATATTGTAAACGTGTTTTTTTTAATTTTTATTAATTTTGAAATTAAACAATCAAACCTTAAGCCTGTCAGGAAACGAAAAATCTAGCAAGCATAAAAATACAATTAAAAAATTAGACAATTCTGAAACCATTCCATTACAATGGCCTTACTTATTGCGCATGATATTATTGTTCCTCCGTTTTCCTGTTTTCCATTTGACTGTGGAAATCGACTCATTTGGCCATTGTGATGTACCGCGGACCCAGTTGCATTCAGATAGGTTTATGGATTTTCGTTCTAAAATTGATATTATTTTAGTCGGGAAAAACGATTCTAATAACCGGTTCAACTCAAGGGATCGGCAGAGAGACGGCGAAACAGCTGCTCCGCGATCCTGACAATTTCGTCATTTTCCACGGGAGAAATCGTTCCCGCTGCGATAATGTGACCGATTGGATCGCCAATCAATCCGACACCGCGCGGAATTTCAACTGCGTAGTCGCGGATTTCCGAAGTCTAGCGGAAGTTTTCAGGTGACAAAAAAAACTATTATTTTTTAAAATTTATTATGAAGTTAAAAAACGAGTAATTTTTGGCAGCGTTCCAGTTCACATTTGTGGATAACTCCCCTCGGTGACGTGCAAAATCCCCACAAAAGTAGTGTAAAATCCCCATGGCCAAATTCTCCATAAAGTAGTGCGAATTCCCCATAAAGTAGTGCAAATTCCCCATAACAATCAGAAATGCGTTTGCAAACTAAAATGTTTAAAAAAAACAAGTTTTAATTATAAAAGCATTAAAAATGTTTTAATTTTTTCCTAAGCCTAAGCAAAGCCCTAAAATCAAGCTAACTTTATCATGATAAAGTTTTGTTGTATTTTCCAAGTGTTAAAATTTTAAGGAAATACTGCAAACGCATTATATTTATGGGGAATTTACACCATTTTATGTGGAATTGGCACTGTTTCATGGGGAATTTACACCATCTTATGGGGATTTTGTAACGTTTATGGAGATTTTGGCCTATGGGGAATTTGTTCATGGGGATTTTATACGGACCCCTCCCCTCCTCTCCATTTTTTGATTTAGGGTCATTGGAACCGAGGGAACTTGGAGCCAACAATAGCGAATTTGAAGCCGTAGGGTGGAAAACTTACAGCTTTAAGATAAGAGAACTTTAAGCCGAAAGTAAAAATCGCGAAAACGTTTACCTAAGCCTAATCAAAGCCTAACTCTAACCCCAATTTAATTTTTTCTTAAAGGTTTTAAGTTCTCATTGCTCGTGGTTCTAAAAAAAAACCCTTATCCATTTTTTACGTTAGCCCCTCGTGGAAACTGCACCATAACAGTCGAAGACTGTCCTCGGTTTCTAATTGGTGGTAGAAACCGCACCAGTTCCCAGCGCCATCTACTTCACCCGCGAGGGAAACGTACAAAACAACGTACTACTTTTTTTAATTCTTGCATTACTGATGAAAAAAATAATTTAAAGTTTTATGTAAAAAAATAATTGCAATCATCGGTGGCGCGGAAACGCCACGCGGTGGTTTAGCCCCACAGCACCGCGCCAACTATAATTTGAGAACGCTGCGAAAATTTTGTAATTCATGTTCATCTCCTTCTACTTATTACTATTATTCTAACGCTCATATCTTAAAATCGATGTGTCTTCATTTTTTACGCGGTGATTTGGCCTCGCGGCACCGCATCAACTAGAATCAGAGGACGTGTATAAGATTTGTAATTCATGTTCAACTTCTTCTTCTGATTTTTTATTTAAAAAAATAGTTGCAATCATTGAAGGCACAGAAGCGCCTATTGCGATTTAGCCTCACGGTGCCGCGCCAACTATATAACTGGAGCACCAAGTAATTTTTGTAATTCATGTTCATCTTCGTCTTGTTCTTCTTATTATTTTTATTTCAAAAAATACAATTCCAATCATCGGTGGCGCGAAGGCGGCACACTGCAATTTAGGCTCACTCCACCGCGCCAAATATAATTAGAGAACGTGGATAAATTGTGTATTAATGTTCATCTTCTTCTGATTATTTTTTTATTTCAAAAAATACAATTGAACTTTTGGTGGTACTGGAGCGCCACTACAACACGCTAACTATAATTAAACAACCTGTGTAAATTTTGTAATTTAAATTCATCTTCTTCTTATCCAAAAATGCGGAATTAATTAATTTTAATTAAACTAAATTAAATTAGTTAAATTAATTTTTGGTTTAAATAAGCTCAAAAGCGCTTAATTAAAAGCAGAGCTTTGGAGCTTTCTCCCCTCTAAATTTCCGTAACCCCAGAGCGTGATATTTTAGACTAACTACAGTCTAACTAGACTAGACTAGACTAACTAGATTAGACTAGACTAACTAGACTAATTAGTTTATATATACAAAAAAGTTTAATCTTTAGCTAGGTTTAAACTTTAGCTATGTTTAAACTCTTATCATTATTTAAACAGTTGGTTTGCTAACCGTGAGTAATATTATATATATCATTTTACAAAACATACATAAATTTATTATTATATATAGCAGATTTAACTTGTTTTGTTGAATGTTGACAGTTGACCATCTTGCATCTTGAATTAAAACAAAATTTAAAATGCGGTATTTGTTAAATATTGTGTTTAAAGAGTATAAATCTAATTTGAAATACTCTGATAAAAAATTTCAAGTACAAAAAAAACTATAAATCTCTTTCAAAATACCTTCCACTTAAAATGTAGAAATTTTTAGAATCATTTTGTCTATTTTATTTGGTTTAATCTAATTTTTAACTAAACTTATTAGCACGGTTTGTATTATAAGTATTGTTTTTCTCATCGTTGCTACAGTTGTAGGGCGAACGCATTTTTTCGAGACCGTCGTGTCGCGCTTCCATGTCCTTGTATCGTGTCGTGGGACCGTCGTGTCATATTAACACAAGTGACAGATTATTTGTGCGTCGGCCAATATATTTTTTTGCGAAAAATTCATAGCAATTTTAAGAAATGGAAAAAAATCTGTTTTAGAATGTCAAACGAAGTTAGCCTTAAATTCCCCAATCTTTCGGTGCTGCACTTGAACGCTCATGTGATAAACGACGAGAGTCTCTATACAGAGGACGGATTCGAGGAACAATTTCAGGTTCGTTTATCTTTTGCCTACTGAATCAATCCCTCCTTAAAAATTAACAGAATTTAAAGTCTAAAGTTTGAAAAATCACCAACACTATTGCCTATACGCCTAAAGGCTGATTTATACTTATGACAAAACGTCCTTTGGATAAAGTCCAAAGGACAAAAGTCCTTTGGGACAAAGTCCAAAGGACAAAATCCAAAGGACAACGTGTTGATACTTTTTGTCCTTTGGACCTTTCTCTTTGGATTTTGTCCTTTGGACTTTGTCCTAAGGACAAATTTCAAGTAGAATTCATGCTTCGTCGAAAAGAAAAAGTCCAAAGGACGTTTTGGCTTGTCCAAACGACGTTTTGGCTTTTCTAAAATTGTCCTTTGGACTTTGTCCAAAGGACGTTTTGTCATAAGTATGAACCAGGCTTAAGCTTTTAATTGAGTTCCAAGTTAGTGTTGTAAAAAGTTACTTTTACTTTTACTTAAACTAATAAAACTAACGGACTTTGGATTACTTTTAGTTTTACTCAACTTTTAAGTTTCACTTTTAATTTTACTCTTACTCAACTTTCGAAATTTCAATTACTTTAATTTTTCTTTTTACTCGGATTTTTTCCTGCAAATACTTAATTTAAGTGAATGTAAGTTATTTCAAGGAGTAGATTCTCCATGGACTTGCTATAAAATAAATGACAGAAAAAATTTTTTAAGCTGCAACACGCTAAGCACTGTTTATTTAGACCAAAAAAACTTATTAAAATGAAAATTTCTGCATAAAATTAGCAAAAACCTAAGGAATGGAGCTCTGAATCTCCGAAAGCCGGTGTTTTTCTCCATTGTACAGACCTGTGCACTGCCCCCCCGGGGTTAAAACGGGGGGGGGGGGGGGGGTGCAATTCCAAAACGGGGGGGGCACGGGGAGGGCAACTTTTTTGAACCGGGGGGGCAATAAAACGGTGGGGTAAGCAGGGGGGAAAGAAAAAAAAGAGAAGAAAAAAGAGAAAAAAAGAAGAAAAAAGGGACAAAAAAAGCGAAAATAAGGTAAAAATAGGTCTAAAATGGCTTAAAATACATTGAAATAGGCTAAAAACTGCAAAAAATTCGCGATGATGGCGTCATCATAGGTCAAAAATGGCGTCATAATTTTAGGGTACTTTTTCATTTTTTGGCCGGGGGGGGGAATAAAACGGGGGGGGCAAATCCTCCAATAAAACGGGGGGGGCATTTCCAGACTGTGCACAGGTCTGATTGTAATATTAGTTTTATTATAATTTTACTCTTATTTTCACTTAAAAAATAGGTTTACTTTTAACTTTTATTCTACATAATTAAAATTTTGACCGTGATTTTTACTTTACTTAAATAAAAAAATCACAATTTACTTTACTCTTATTTTACTAAAATTAAAATTTCTATTGAATTACTTTTACTTTAAACAATCAAAAATCATAACTTTTCACAACACTACTGTAAATTGTGTGCCTATTTGAAATAGGTGCTAACCTAGCCTTCGAACATGCGAACTTTGAAGGTTGACAAAGATTCGTTTAAAGGCTACACAATCCTTTTGTTTAAAATAAATTTGAAGATACATCTTTCTTTTATATATTGGATTCGTTTTCGTATTGTTATTCCCTTTGATTTGAAAACGGAAGAGCCACGGGTACTAAAGAGCCACAATTTTAGGACCTAATAGCCGCACTATTTTGGACCAAAGAGCCACAAAAAGGTCACCTTAGAGCCAATGGAGAAAAGTAAAGAGATTAGGAGAAGGAAATGGCGGAAACATAGAGCGGGTACCAAAGACCCCAAAAGGGAGACACATAGTTTTCAAAGAACAAAAAGGGACAGAACTATTTAGAAATAAGGTTTAAATGCGTAAATAGATATCGTACGAGGGCCCAAAGAGCCAAACGTATAAAAAACGTTAATGAAATATCTTTTATATATAAATTTGAATGTTTTAACATTTGATATAGTTTTTTTAATTATTTTTTAACGTTAATTTGTCACACATTGCGACAAAATTTTATTTTCCATGCTTTTAAAAAACAAATTTTATTCTATTTAAACAAACCTTCTTTCTGCTTATGTGTAATAAAGGCTTCTCCACAATCGATAGAGTGCCTACGTTTGGCTTTTTGGTACTTTTTACGCTTACATATTTAAATTATAGCCGATAGAGACATCTTTGGGGTATTTAAATTTCTTACTTCGTCTATTTAGTTTACAAACGAAATTATAGGAAGAATCAGGGAAGAGCGCGGAGCGCTCTTTCCCTTATATTA
>JASAMX010022613.1:0-17225 GCA_030248175.1 Microlaimidae sp. YZB2_3
AGTAAAAGACATATTGAGAACAAAAGCTAAAGTCTTTCAGACTAAAATTAAGGGCGTAACCGCTCTCCGCCAGGAAGAAATAAACAATAAACCCGTGGAGAAAACTTTAAACAAAAGTTTTCAGCCGTTATGTGACCGATTATCATTTACTTGCGTCATGTGTTTCTCTGCACGTGATATTTTTTCAAAAAACGAGTGGTTACTTTACGACTCATCTATTTTCACCCTGATAGAATTTATCTTTAATCTATTGCGTGTATTCTAAGCAGGCTTAAGCCAAAACCTTAAAATTAAGCTAAACATAAACGAAAGTATATAAAAAATTAACTTTAAACAGCTCGAAAATTGGTCGGATCTGAGTTCTTTAGGCTCTAATGACTCCGTACCTATCATCAGTAAATCGATGACCGACTCGGCTGAAACTAAACCTGAATCATTGGTGTTGTTCACTCGGCCCGGTATACTTAATGCCGCCATGGCCAGAGTGGCCGCAAAGGCCAACAGCCAGAAGACCATACCGACTGGAGCCAGTCCGCAAAACTGTTTTTTCGCCTTTGCATCGAATCGGGTACTGTAGGGCTTGTAACCCAGCAGTGTCGCAATGAGGAAATACGGCCGCAAAACCGAGGTCAAACCGGACTCACCAATACTAAGGTCCGGTTTATACCAAAGTGACGAGTGACAAATACTTATTCAACTTTGTAATGATTCATTTTAAATGTGATTAACCGATGACGGATCACGTAGATTTAAAAGTCTTGAAATCCTATGCTAAAGCATAGGGATTTATGCCAGAAATATTTATGCAAATTTTCGGTTTATCATAAGTTTTTCCAAAAGTCTATTGCAATTCATTTCTTTGTAACTTTTAACAAAGAAAGAAAGGACTTTTACAAAAAAAGGGCATGTTTGTAACTTTTATGAAACAGCGCACTTGCGCTTTCCTTTCTCTCTTTGTTAAAAGTTACAAAGAAATGAAAATGCAATAGACTTTTGGAAAAACTTATGATAAACCAAAAATTTGCATAAATATTTCTGGCATAAATCCCTATGCGTTAGCATATGTTTTCATTTCTTTGTAAATATCTACAAAGAATCAAATGTTCCTAACATTTATGAAACAGCGCACAAGGTATACAATAAACGTTTATCTCTTGTTTTCATTATTAAGAGACAAAGTGTTCCGCGCGCAAATTCACCATTACAGCATTACTTGTCCTGCGGTTTGAACGTGCTGACACTTGCCACTCACTTGTCACTTGTCACTGTTTAAACTAGACCTAATGGACGGGTCGAGTATCTGCGACGGCCGATTAGAGAAACTCCCGGAGTATTTTTGGGATAACGAAGGACTGTCCGTTTCCATTCTAAATATAAAATTGATTAAGGCGGTTGATTTGTTAAAAAAAACGTTAATTTTTCAGTGTCACTCTGCATGATATACAGTATGAAAACTGTGGAGCCGTAAATAAGGAACCTGGACTTAACAAGGAACTAGACCTAACGGCCGATTCGAGAAACTCCTGTAGCCGCACTCATAAATAAAGGATTAACCAACGATTGTTGATTGGTTTTTGCATTGGCTCACATAATATAATATAAATTGATAAAAGACTCAATTCCTTTAAAATAATGATTAATAATCTACAATAAACTTATAACATAATCAAACATACAGAGGAATTAAATTTTTATCAATTTAAATTAATAATGTGAACCAATGCAAAATCAAAATAAAATTTATCTTTTTAAATTTTTTTTTATTTCGAAATTAAAAATTAACAATATCATGTATTTATTTACCTTTTTTTAATATTCTTAAAATTTGACAATCATGGGTGGCGCGGGAGCGCCACGGGGCGATTTAGCCCCGTGGCGCCGCGCCAACCATAATTAGAGAACGTGGGTAAATTTTGAAATTCAGAACCTTCTTCTTCTTCTTCTTCTTCTTCTTCTTCTTCTTATTATTATTATTCCAACGCTCCATTCTTAAAAACGATATTCCTCATTCGTTACTGATTGATCAAAAATAAACATGGGCTCATTAGAAAGAAGAAGGAATTACGCAACTTTCTTAGGAAGCACTTTTTTCATTTAGGTCCTTGTTATCGATTTATTGATCAAAATAAAAAATTGAAAATTAGACAAATAAAAACTCCCAACCGCACAATAACAGCCTTTTGGCAACAATAAGGATTGTACAGAGCAGACAACCAACATCCCCTCATAAAAACCGCACAAAAATAGCAGACCGGTTTTAATTGGTGGCAGAAACGGCGCCAGTTCCCAGCGCCATCTGCTTCAACCGCGCGGAAAACGGCAAAAACAACAGAGTACTTTTTTTTAATTCTTGCATTACTGATGACAAAATTAATTCAAAGTTTTATTTATTAAAAAATAATAATAAGCGTCGGTGGCGCGGGAGCGCCACGCGCCGCTAATCATCGGTGGTGCGGGGTGCCAACTGCAATTTAACCCACGGCACCGCGCCAACTATACTTAGACAACGTGAGTAAATTTTGTTATTCATGTTCATCATCTTATTATTATTTATAATTAATTTTTACTTTTAAAAATTATAATTGCAATCATTGGCGCACGGCATCGCGCCAACTATATTTAGAGAACGTAGGTAAACTTTGTCTGGAGCGCATCTGCACCGCACTAACTATAATTAAACAACGTTGGTTAATTTTGTAATTTAAATTCATCTTCTTCTTATTATTTTTTTTTATTTTATCTCGGCAACGGAATGATTATAAACATATGTCATTGCGCAGCTAAAACTATAGTTTATTAGGCTATTTTTTAATTTAATTCAAAAAAAGTGGTAGACTAGCCTTGAAAAATGCTCTAAGAATAGAGCAGGAAAAAGGGGCGATTTTTCCCCGGGCGTATGTTTAGACAGAAAAGATGTAGACTAGTCTGAGATGGACATTATGTGGACTATAGGAAATTCGCATTTGGTTTGGCCAGCTGCTCACTAAATAAAAATTTCTACGATATGATAATGATTTGTTTATACATTGATCTAATCACACAGCACTGTTGCATTTTTTTTAGTTTGATGAAATGTCAATTGAAAAAATCATACTCACAGCAATCTTTGACAAGCGCGAAATCGCCACTTTTTCAAATTTATAGTTGTTTCTTAACATACAAATATAACCTTCTAATTGAAAAAGTGGCGATTTCGCGCTTGTCAAAGATTGCTGTGAGTATGATTTTTTCAATTGACATTTCATCAAACTAAAAAAAATGCAACAGTGCTGTGTGATTAGATCAATGTATAAACAAATCATTATCATATCGTAGAAATTTTTATTTAGTGAGCAGCTGGCCAAACCAAATGCAAATTTCCTATAGTCCACATAATGTCCATCTCAGACTAGTCTACATCTTTTCTGTCTAAACATACGCCCGGGGGAAAATCGCCCCTTTTTCCTGCTCTATTCTTAGAGCATTTTTCAAGGCTAGTTATTTATATAAAGATACTTTAGTTAAAACAATATGTATACTTTTCAAGTCATAAAAAATGACAAAAAGTCCCAAAACCGCGTGCGTTTAAAGTCAGTTTTTATCAGCTTTTTAATCAGATTCTCTCCTTGTCCATGAAAAGAAGACGTCCATACTTAATTTTTCGTTAATCCTTAGTTAATCGCGCTTTATGAGTGCGGCTACCCGAGTATTTTTAAAATAACGAAGGACTGTCCGTTTCCATTCTAAATATGAAATTGATTAAGCCGGTCGATTTGTTAAAAAAACGTCTATTTTTCAGTGTCACTCTGCATGATATATGGTATGAAATTTGTGGAGCCGTAAATTAGGAACCTGGACTTGTCAAAAAATTTTGAAAATTTTAAACTACAGTACAAATAGGAATTCCTTGTATCCTTTATTAAAATGCGAATGAAGCCTTGAACTTTAGTTGGAGGTTAACAAAACCTTTTATTAGCTTGTATTTAACACAAATATGCATAAAATGACTAAAATATCAATTTATATTAATTATTGCAGGAATAAAATGAAGTTCAAAAAAAATTTAAAACATTATCAAGAGTATTCAACAACGTCCTTATGTATCACGTATAATTATCAAGTTGAGGGAGACGCGTTTATCCGTCCTTTCCCAGGGGCTGGTCCACTAAACGCGTTGTTTAAAACTCATTGTACTCCTTGTTCAAAACGCATAAATTGATATTTCATAATTGTATAAATATTAAAAATAAAACCCAATAGGGTATTAAACTCCAGTTAAGGGTTTTGTTAACTTCTAACTAATTTTAGTGTCTAACTCTATCTTACCTTTTTGTTCATAACAAATACGCATTAAATTATTAAACGCAATGATCAAAACCTTTTATTTGAATGAAGATTGTTTAGTGCTGAAGCTTTCATTTAAATCAAGACGCTATAAATCACTTTTAACCAATGAGCGCTGGGGGAAAAATAGATTCTCCAATGAACGAGGTGAAACTCCCCTATTTTAACTCCTTTAATTTTGATCCCCAGGGAGCGAAACATATAGCCGCTAACCTTTTGTGTTTTTTTCGTCCAAAAACCGCTGCAAATCGGCAGAAGGTATTCCGCGGCAGTCCTGGGGCCTATTTCATAAAAATTGCCTGTAATTAATTTACAGCTGTAAATTAATAAACGCATATTTTTTTGTATTTTTAATTAAAAAGTATATTAAAAAAATTGCGTTTAGAATTTAAAAATTACATGTCTGTAAATTCCGTAAATTTCACAGTTACGTACGTAGAAATTAGAAACTTGTTAAGAGTATTAAACATATACTAAAATAATTCTTTCTTATCACTCGTTTATTGGACAGCTCCTATAGGTGTGTTTGTGTTGTACTGTTTTTTAGGAAAAACAAAATAATTTTAAAACAGTTTATTGTACGTTTTACATTTTGCAATTTTTATTTTGCGACAAAACTGACTAGTGGCAAAACTGTTGCGTAAAAAATGGGTTTGCTGCTATATTTCTTAATTATAAATTGTGGGCGTAACATGAAAATATTAAATATTGACAATTACAAAGCTAAAGTTAAGAAAGCTCTGTTGGCGTGATTTAAACTTATCCGTTTAATACTCCATGTGCTGGACATAGTGTCGTTACCACGACATAAAAAGTCCAATCAGTATAGAATCGACGTGACTCTGACTCATAACGTGCAGAATATTAGTGTGTTAAAAAAGTCACAATTACGAGTATTTCATGACAATTTTGACTCTTTTTTTTCATAATTTAAAACAATAGGACATTGGTATGTAGCTCATTTTTCACGACGAAAAAATTCAAGTCAAGCTAAAAATGACTTTCCATTATGAATCACATTAGCATAATAATTAACTGATTAATTGTCTGTGTAAATTTTTTAAAGTTAAAAAATAATAATTGAACCTATACTCGTCACGTAAAAAATGATTTGGGTTAGATAAAAAAACATAAAAAATCTTTTTTTTGTGAAAAATTAAAACCAAATAAAAACAATTAACAATTTATTAATTTTTAGTGCATTAAAACTAAATAAACAAATAGTTTAAATTCGACCATAATAAAATTTTATACTACAAAAACAATTTTTCTGTAAATTTAAAAAAGCCTAAGTTAGCGAGTTTTTGACATTTAAAGATGTAATAGTAAAGTATGAAAAGTAATGCTGACATTTTTTTATTTTAAAAAAACATTGTTGAACTCATTTGAAATGAAAATTGTATGCATATACATGAAGAATAAATGCTGTTATGGGCTAAAGTTTCAAAATACACAATCGAACAGAAAAACAATCACTGTATGGAGCTAAAAGCAAAGGGATTAGAGGGGTTTATCCAATTACTGAAATAAAAAATTGATTGAAAGACAATGTTGACTTGAGCAAACATTGAATTTTTCCTCTCAACTGTTTATAAATTTAAAACATTGCAGCACATAAAACTGAGTATAGTTTCTTTAAAGAGTCTTTCAAAGATTGCATAATATTAAGAATTAAAGTTACTTGTGTAAGTTTACTTAATTTTTTGTAAAAATTTTTGTAAAATTTTTTGTAAAAACTTGTGTAAGTTTATTTAATTTTTTTCTAAATTATAAAACAAATAGACCGTTTCCCATTAAAAGTCAATCAATGAATACCTTTTGTGTTAAAATATTGATTTTTTTTATAAAAAAAAGACAGAACAAATTTTAATATCCTATTTATGATTGCCTTTAACTATGAAATAAAATACTTAGAAAAAAGACGAAGTAGAAAATACGCTAAAACTGCTTTCTTAAGAGTATTTATATCTCAGCATATAAGATTTCAATTGTATTTAGATATCAGTATTTTTTATAACCTCAAATATTATTAAGAGAGAAAAAAATTGCTTAAGAAAATATTTTGTTTCTTTTTGCATAGTAAGAAAACCAAGGCACGGTAATAATAATTGAACTAATTTAAATTGACGAACTGATATTGCTAACTGTAACACTGGCGCCATTTCAAGATTTAAGCGCCATAATTATAACTGCTGGATATAATTACTTTTTCAAACAAAAAGTGCGCTGCAGCACAAAACTATTCATTTTATAGTACATATATCTCGTATAGGACTCGTGTTTGATTTTGTATAAGGTGCTAAACAGTAGATAAACTCCAGTAATTCGTAGCAACAAGACTGTTTTTCTATCACAATCTTTAGAGTCACAAGCAATCTGATATCACTGAGCATCGAACCATATTTTAGCTTCCGCTATATCCTCTCCCCTCCTCTCTATTTCCAGGGTGTCTCTTATTTTGAAACTGGTCTTGTCTCGCAAATTCAAATTGACGAAAGTCTGCAGGGAGTTGGTGACGGTGGCGGGCGAACCCGTCGGCAGGCTGCCGGTGCCTATCCCGCTGCTGCTGCCGGCTGAGAGTAGAGAATCGTCCGGAATGTGCACCACTCGATAGTCCAGTAGGGCCCGGCGATTCTCCGCGTTAACTTGCTGTTTCAACTCCCGTTCCGATTCCAGTAAGTCCGGTAGGAGACGGGAGAAATTCGGGCGTTCCGCCGCCAGATGGCGCCAGCAGTCGGCCATGGCGGAGAAAACGGGGTCGGGAATGCTCCGAGCGGTGTCCAGATTTAAGTTGTTTAAGCGCAATCCGGCCAGAACTCGGTCTTTGATTTCGTCCTCGGACAATCCTTCGTACAGCTCTCGCCCCTGGCTGTAAATCTCCCACAGAACGGTACCGTAGGCGAAAACGTCGGATTTCAGAGATTTGGTCGCATTTTCCTGTGAAAATTCGAACACATAAATAAAGAAATTGGTGTCAATTTATGCAAAAAAAACGAAAACTTTTTTACCAAGCAAAAAAAAGTTGACTTGTCTTGTTTGTTTTTTGTTTCACGTTAAAACGCCTGATTTCAGAGATTTGGTCGCGTTGTCCTATGGAAATTAGGAATAAAAAAATAAGAAAATCGGTTTCACTTGATGCAAAAAAACAACAATTTTTTATTAAACAAAAAAGAATAAAATTTGAATGGTCTTGTGTGTTTTTTGTTTTACGTTAACATGTTCAGCTTCAGAGATTTAGACCTATGGAAATTTGTAATAAATAAAGAAAATTGGTTTTACTCGATGCAAAAACAAGAATTTTTTACCAAAAAAGTGACATTTGAATTGTTTCATGTTTTTTTCACTTTTTTATGTTTCTTGGTTTCAATGGAGGGGCAAGGTCTTAAATTTTTTTTTCAAAATTAATAGACAGGAAAACAATAAATACACCGGAAAAACCCAGGATAATTTTGGTGTTTCAATAAAAATTACTTAATTTTCCCAAAAATAGGTTTATTTTGGAAATCTAGGAGCGGGAATCAAATATATTGCTAAACCCTGCGGTAGTGTTTCTAAGAAATCTGGATAGATTTTTAAGTATTCGAGTTATAGCTGAAAGCGCGTGTCCGTCTATCTATTTGTCTGTCTGTCTTTCTGTGGAGACAGCTTCTCTTACGTTAGTGGTGCTGAGTACTCGGCTCTTTAGGGGTTGCGTACTCCCGCCCCCACAGATGTTTACTAGGTAGCCGACCTGACTGCATCTTCCCGCCAAAGAAAACCTGATTTTTTTACTGTTTTTGAAGGCACTTTAATAAATTTCTTTTAGACTATGGTACTTTAAATGGTGATTGAACTACAATTTAAATCTTACGTAGCTTTTTGTACACTCGATTTGTTTTTTAACACTTTTTTCTTTGTGTCCCATTTTTAGAATATTTTTTTCTTATTACGGTATATAACACTTGACGAGCAAGACAGAAATGCTAAAAGGTTAAACATACCCCGAATAACTCCGGAGCGCTGTGCGCTACGGACGTCAGTGCAAACCTTTGAGACTGGCAGTGTTCTTTGTGGGCGTAGTCAAAACCGCCCAATTTGCACAAAATCCTTCGACTCCAAAGCCCCGTGCAGAAGCAGTTTTTAACCTGGAGATCCCCGTGGACCAGGTTCAACCTCTCCAGATGCCAGCAGGCCTCGGCTATTTGCCTGGCGATGATAATAAGTCTGGTGGCGCTGAGGGTGAAATCACGGAAAACGTCCCGGAGAGATCGGTTCTCCATCAACTCGTATAAAGCGACAAAGCGATCCAGCCCTTTGCAGATTCCAACCACCTTGAGAATGTGCTGGTGGTATAGACCGTGGAGGGTGCGGACCTCCTGCAGCAGCTGTGTTCTGGCCGAGTCCGAATGCACCAGCTTGGCGGCCACGGCCTGATTGTCCTGATGGCGTTTCTGAGCATGACCATCATCCCGCATCAGCATTTTCCATTTGAAACGCCGGAAATAGCTGGATTTGACTCTAGACGTTCGCGGCACCAGCGATTTATAAACGGAAGAATAGGTACCTAAATAAAAAAATGTCATAAATAAACTAATATTTTCTATAAACTGCAAGTTTTTAACACTTAAACTTGGTCTTCGATAGATAGAAGATCAAAAAACTTGGGCCATAGGCTGCCATTAAGCATTTCTCCGACAGTAAAGTAAGTAGGATGTTTGAAAGAAAATAAAAAGCGATAAAAGTATTGAACACAAATTTATGATCAATAGAAGGCAGAAAAACTTTTTTTGCAGAAAGTATCAAACTGATCCATTACATCGTATTAGTATTTTCCAGTTAAGTTACTGGAAATTAAAGATATTTCCAGTTTAGTTACTGGAAATATCTTTAATAGTTTTAAAAGTTTATTTATTTAGCATAACTCAGAATACGCAAGGTCGATGTTACTTAGCACTAACTGCGCAACCAAATACTACATACTAAAATATGAAAAAATATTAACATTATCATAATGTAGCTTATCTCTGACGGGACTCGAAGGACTCAAGGAAATTCAGTATGCAAGACGTGCGTTCTACCACTGCGCCACAATCTTTAGTTTAGAATAGAGATTAATAGAGCATGTAGGGCTTTGAGCACTGCTCTATTAGCTTAACTACTGACTTTTATTGAATTGGAAGGTGATAGAATATGCAGCAAAACCTGCAACTTAAGCCAGTCGCAGCTGAGAAGCACACTAAAGATAATGTAGGATTAATAGAAAGCTGTAAAATATTTTGAAGACAGTAAAGGCTGGTTCATACTTATGTAAACACGAAGGACGTTTTTACATAAGTATGAACCAGCCTTAAAGGTGCGGTTTACTAAATCATGGTGTTTTTTTCCTTGGTTTTTGGTATCAAACAATACGTCAGGTTTCACTGAGTAAAAAATTGTATTACAAAAAATTAATTTTCAGCGGTTGTCTAAATATTATTGCTTCATTATTCCATCGATTTTTTTGCCGCTCAGCCAGCCAAATAACAGTAAATATGTACGCCCTATGAGAGATTAAAAAACGCCTGCCAATATTGAACTGAACTCAAAATACATCAAATCATTTATTTAAAATAAAACATTATAACTGGAAAATAATAAATAAAAAGACACAGAAATTAGTATAATTAAAACTTTTGCATATTTTCATAACAAAACTTGCATATACAATATCTTAAATACATCTGAATTTTTAAGAGAAAAAATGCGTTTGCAAAGTCCAACGTAAGCAAACAAAACACACCGTGGCTGGTGTTTGGTAAAAAACCAAAAATTATCTGAAATAACCATGCGATATTCTTGCTAATATCTGGACAACCGCTGAAAATTAATTTTTTTGTAATATAATTTTTTACTCAGTGAAACCTTACGCATCGATTGATACAAAAATCCACGCGAAAAAAAGCGCCATGCTTTAATATACCGCACCTTTAAGGTAAAAGGCAAATGGAAGTAAAACTACCAGAGCTAAATGTTGAAATCAGTTGGTACAGTTTCTTATCTTGAAATTAATTATATATGAAAATATGTCAAAAAAGGGTTGATTTTGCATTTGTTAGTGTATCGCTTTTGGTTAGCAATATTATAATATTGGTATTATAATTTTGTGTCGACGACTCTTGAATTATGCTTACGTCCATTTTGTTTTCAATCCAATTCATTTTTTTCCAAATAATAGGCAAAAAAGTCATCTGTTATGGTTAGTAAGTTAGTAAGGAAGTCAATGGTAAGTATGTTAGGTGCGCCAAAAGTTTTTCCAATGTGTATATGAGCCTGGTATAAGTTTAAAAAGCTGTTAAGAAAAAGGAAACATAGACAAAAAGTGTGGATATTTGTGATGCGATGAAAGTAGGTAGAATAATTAAAGAAATCAAGTCTAGCAATTATTTTAAATCAAAAAAGCCGTCTTAAGCTAAAACTTAGACAGTTTTACAAATAAAATAAAACAAAACCTTCGCCCAGTTTCTCTCCAAAAATAATCTCTTGATCCTGAAATTTTATTAGCTTCTCCTTCGACTGCTTGGATTTGTAGGAACAAATGAAGCAGACTGCCAGGCAGCATAGAAGGCACATGAATATAAGAGCCAAAGGAACAAATATGGCGGCGTACACGACGGAAGTGACTTGAACTGATGTGCTAAAAACTAAATAATTATAACCAACCCGGTTGTCATTATCATCATCATTTATTCTAGCAAACAATATAAGGAATTCTATCTGTCATCTGTGCTGTTCTCAATGTTCTGTATGGAGTACTGAACAGAAAAATTCTAAGAGCACAATAAATCCACGAAAATTTCAATACCGCCCTTTCATGATTATAGTTGAAATGGTAACATTCGTTTTTTATAGGTATATGATTTGGATGATCATTTTTTTCTGAAGTGAAGGCATATCAGAAATTTTGAACAGTGTTACAAAATAATGTTTTTAGACTAAAAACACACTGTTTTTGGACAAAAACAGTGTTTCTTACCAATTTTTGCTTTAAGTTTTGTCCGACTTACTCAAAAAATATCTGAAGCCTTCAAGAGAGCGGAATCTAACTTTTTTTCTAAAATTTTTTAATGTTTGGAAAAAAAATTACCTCTTTCTTTAACACTATATTTTTTTTAATGAAATATGTTTAACGGTCTTGACTACCGTTAACATCCTTTCAAAAATCGTCAGGAAAACGTTTTTAGGGCATAACTTGAACCACTTATCCTCCATTATGCAAAACCTTACAATAAAATCTATAAAAAAATTAGTGTAATTTTAGCTTAGTTTTGACACTTTTATTCTAAGTTTTTAAAAGTTTTGTAAGTTTCAAAATACCGAACATGTTTACCGCCAGTTTCTTGTGCTCCACGTTTCATCCAAAATGGTAGGAGAATCTTTATTTTTTTCCAAGGCATTTCTTGGCAAATAATTTTCAAAACTTATGACCAAAGTTACGAAAGCTATAGTACGTCCGATTTTTATGCTATATTTTTTAAAACAATAATTTAATTATCGAAAAGGAATTACTAAAGTTCAAAATTCCCTAAAATTCAGAATGCCAACTGCCCTTATGCCTAATAATTACATCCATAAACTTGCACATTTTATTCGTCTAAAGTCTACCTCAAGAACATTGTGTCTATTGTGTACATAATTAATTAAATGACTTAATATTTTATAACTTAGGGTAAATGACTTAATTTCGGCCAACTTTTTTATTTTTTTGGATAAGTTTTTTCTGGTTTTTCCAATCGACCCAAAATTTGGTCTAAAAATCAAACGATAGCAATTTTTGTTATTCCAGTGCAAAATTTTAAAATAAATTTCTGTTACACTTAAAGAACTGTGGAGGTTTAAAGTTTTATTATAGTGGTCGAAATTAAGGCGAGAGCCATTAACTTCGGCCACCTAGAAAAAACTGGCTATAACTATTGCCAAAACGAACAATAAAAATTTTTAAAGTTTGCAAATTTATCCTTAGGTATTGTTTTTAGTACATATAACTTAATTTTTGCCCGTTTGCAAACTTTAATAGTTATTAGCAAGACTTAATATAATTATGTTAAAACCTTAAAAAAACAAGTTTTAATAACCAATATTTTTGTTGAATTTTTTTTGGCTTAAAAAAACGTCAAAAAAAGTCAAACGAGCAAAAAAAAATCTATATAAATACGACAGTACGATGATATTTGAAAACAGCAAAAAACGGCAAGTTCTTTTACCTAAATTTTAAGGTGGCCGAAGTTAACGGAATCTTAAAATGCGTAGTTAGTTAAACTCATTGCAAAGTGATTTTGAAGATAATATCAAAGCATGAAATTTAAAAATTTTAGCTTTAAATAGAAGATATTTTAAGGTTACATAATACTTTGTTCTAAAATTAATGCAGTTTAAACACAAAGTAAAAATTAAGAAAATCACAAAAAATCACTTTTTGTATGAAAATGTTGATAATGCAGAATAACAGAAATAAAAAAAAACTTTTGCAAAAACACTTTATTCAACATTCATCCAGTTATTTTTGGGATAGTTCTTTTGTGTTTTAAAAATAAGCCAATTTTTTAAATTGGTGACCGAAATTAAGACCTGGCCAAAATTAAGTCAGATACCCTATATCATTTAAAATAAATTACTTTGTAATCGGTAAAACCGGTCTCGCTGCTTGCGGATCAAATATCGCGATGTATCTTACAGCTGAGCTTTCTGGAAAAATCGAAGGATGATAAATTACCGCCTCTATGAAATATCCAGGTATCGATTCGTTAATAATCGTTGAAATTTCAATATTTCTTTTATTTGTTAGACCTGCCGCCAGCATTTTACACTCATTTTCCTTTTCTTCGTCAGTTTGTCTATAGCACTCGCTCGTCCGTTGCGGAGTGTTTATATCGCCAATTGCTTTCATTCGTTGGATCGATTTATCCAGATATTCAAGGGAATCGATCGCTTTCAGATAAATTCGGTATTGACTAGGAGCGCAAGAAGCCGTGCAAATATCGCTCATTTTGCAAGTGAAACTTAAAGCGACGTGAAGAGTTTCCTTTGCCGTACGGTAGTAAGAAATCACACTTTCAGCGTCCGGCGAAGGCAAAAAACAATATTGAGGCGGGGCTGTACGGAAATTGCCGGTGGAATAGGCTTCTATTCTCAGCAAATCGTTAAAGCTCATTTCTTCAGCGAAGTGAGTAGGAAACCCGGGTAACTTGGATAGTACGGCCCTATTTATGGGAACCAAGCGCCATTTTATAGAAAGTATTACCTTCAGACTTTTGCTTTTAAAACTCCAACAGTTTAAAAATTCAGACGAGGTGTTGTTCCGTTGCGATGTCCAGTATATATAGTGACGGTCGATTGCCACCAGTCGAGGCGCCGATATTGAATCAATTCCGATGGAATCACTGCGCAAAATTTGCTTGCATCCGCCACCATCCATACCTACCAGCCAAAACCCGCTGCTGGTAAAAAAGACTAGTTTTGGATTTTTTATCGATCGCCAATCGATATTTATCGCTATCGATAATATTTTCAAGTTTAAGCAGTCGCGTTTTTTTCCGAAGAAATCTTTGGCTTCCGAGAAATACAAATCGATTTTTCTAATTCGAATACTTTTGTCGGTGGAAATTTGCGACCAAATTATCGCGTTACCTAAAGGGTTGCACACGATTTGCCCGGATAAAATGTTTTCCGAGAATTTTAATATTACTTCCGGCTTTTCCGGTGTGATTCTCCAAACGCAGAGGGGTGTTAGATTCGAGCCCGATTCGCACTGCGAAATCGTGAACCAGTAACCGGATACCCAGTCGTAGCATGCTGATATCGGTGATTTTGTGTCGTTACCAAAGCTGAGCCATTCCAAATTCCCGAAAAGATTATAATCAACGCTTACCGCCGGCTTTCGGGTGTAAATAGAATTTCCAGTGTGGCCGGGCTGATCCGGGGCTAGCTCAGTTTCGGTGGTAACGTCAAAAATCAGCGCGCACGGTTTTTTTCCAGAACTGCAGTTTTTAAGAGAAAACAGGAGGAGCGGGGGAGGGTGGAGGTTTTCGCTTTCTTCACTGACAGTTTCCGCTAAGTGATTACCCGCAGCCACAGAGCAAGTAATCGTGGTGTTTGCGTAGTTCTTATACATCAGACTGTTGTCAAAAATGGTAACGCGTCGATCGCGCCAGTTTGGGGTACTTGAGAATTGCGTTGTATAACCGTTGGAAACGGTGGTGCAAGACACCGTATAGTCGGTAGGGGTCCCGTTCGTCCAGTAGGATGGACTATCCCAGTACAACAGAGCTTGATGACGCTCGGAAGATTGAAAGCCCCCTCCTAACTGCGGTAGATGGGGATAAGCGAATAGTTTTAGGTTTCTCGGTTGATACAGTCGATTATCAGAGGTTCCTGATTTTTCGGAAAGTTCCGGCTTTAAAAAGTGGGTATTCGTGACGAAAAACGGAATAATACCCAAATGACACTCCAGAACCACTCCAAATGTCGTGGAATCGTTCGGTTTATTTTCCAAGGCCAGTTCGGCGTTGTAGGTATTTTCTGTCGATCGATTGAAATTCGTTGCTTTGCCTATTTTCATTAGATATTTTCCGTAGGTTCGGCTGAACGCCCTCAAGTCCACGTGAGAAGAATCCGGTACTGTAATTTGATTGGCGGAATCCAGCCAAGCGCTGTGCGCCGTGCATTTCCCATCGTACTTTGGGAAATCGAATTTTTTGTACAATTCGCTCGCCTCACCGGCGTGCAATTCCAATTTAACCGAGCGGTTTCCGGGGTGAAATCGGGGTTCCTGGAACAATCGTTGGTCGATATTCAGCAGGCCGAATTGCCGACCGCACAGTTTAATTTTATCGTCAGCGTCGGCGGAAGGCAGACGGTAGATTTCCCCGATGCAGGCGAAGTTGAGACGAGCTCCTGAGGAGCCGAACCAAGGGTCACGTGACCGCACGTCCAAATCCCGCCAAACTGTGGCGCCGTTTTCGACGATTTGGGTTTGAAGACAAGTTCCGCAACCGTTTTCTTCTGTTAATTGAAGAGAGAAGAATGACAGAAATAAAATGATTGGAGAATGATCTGCCATAAATAGACTTAAAATCTAATATAGGCCGCACGTAAGTGTTAATCCATGATTCTCATGTACTACGGTAATCTCATATAATTTGCATACGATGGCGTTTAATTTGCATGATCATTTCGGTCGTTCCGTCCGTACGTTTAAGCAATAGTACGTGTAGTTTCTGCGTGGTTTTCTAACCATAAAATTAAGGTCATTTTACAGTTTAATACGCATTTTCCAGACCTTGAATCACTTACTTAAAAATTTCATTCCTTTAGAAAAAGCTCTATAAAATTATTTCGCTGGAAATAGACGGGATGAAAAAAATTTATAATGGAATAAAAGTCCCATTTCAATCAATACATATTAACAGTAGATTTCAGACAAACTCTTTAAGTTCCAAAGCATTGGAATTGTCATCGGCTAGCAATATCCATGTACTTGGTTAGGTTTCGTATTGCTAAGTGCACCATTGCACATTATTATTAAAAGAATTTAAAAAATAAAATTTATAAGTTGCAATAAGGTCTTATTTTTAATCTTACACAGTTTTAAAGCATTTATAAGCTTGTTTTACGTTTTTTTACGCGTTTTAAGCTCATTTTAAGGCAGCATAGAAATATAGATTACACCCCCTCAAAATTTGGGTCTTGCTGGATACCCCCCCCCCCCTAAAATTTGAGCAAAGGCCCCCGAAATCCGAGAGGCTGCCCACCTATGCCCCCCTATACCCCCCAAAATACGAGAGGCAGCCCACCTAAGCCCCCCCCACAAAAACCCCCCCGGGGGGCGGCAGTGGAGAGGTTCTCGGTAGCCCTAATAGCCAACAAAAATATTTTCATTAAAATGTCTCTAGTCGTTCAGGAGATATGACCCCCGAAAAATGGTGTTTTTTTGACAATTCTGTACTTGAACGATTGCTCAATGGGTATAACAATTTAAGTTACAAAATGTACTCAAAGAAAGTGGCTATTTTTTACTTTAATTTGATACCTTGATTGTTAAGATCGAAGGAGTATTTTAAGAGATATTGCATTTTCGTACAAAAAAGCCGAGATTTTTTGCTAAAAATACGAAGTGTAGGAACCACTGCCGTCGTTTGGCGTATTTAACGAAAAAATCGAGGGTTTTATATACGGAAAACGCAATATCTCAACAAATACTGTTCCTTTATTAACAATAAAGGTATCAAATTAAAGTAGAAAGCCGTTTTCTTTGATTGCATATTTTGTAACTTAAATTTTTCTACCCATTGAGCAATCTTTCACGCACTAAATTGTCGAAAAAAAAAACAATTTTCATGGGCTTATATCTCCTGTCTAAACCACTGGAGATATTTTTATGAAAATTTTTTTGTAAGCTATTGGAGCAGGGGTAAGGTTTTTACAAAAAATAATCAAATCGAAGACAAAAAGTTTGACTCCGCAGAGTACCTTTGAATATCACGTACTTTAACCGTGGGTGAGCATTATTCTGGGTTTATTCTATTGAAATGCCGTTTAAAAGCTTAAAAAAATCTTTAAAAATTTTACCTGTAAGCTTAAAAAATCGTTCATTTAAAGAGTGGAGCTCCGAAGCTCTCTTCGGTGGTGAAATGGTGGCGGGAACTCCTGGAGCATGATACTGGAGGTTTAAGCCCAAGATCGATCCTACTGAATTGGTTGTTGAAAAACCACACACATACACACACACGCGCGCGCACACACCCACACACACGCACGCGGCACGCACACACACACACGCACGCACGCACGCATACACACACGCGCGCGCGTGTGTGTATGTGTGTCGGTTTTTCAACAACCAAATTTTGTGCTCAGGTGGATCTAGGCTTAAACCTACAGGCTGGTGC
>JASAMX010022615.1:0-14580 GCA_030248175.1 Microlaimidae sp. YZB2_3
CTGTACGTCTCTCGTTCAGTTACGTATGTATTGCTCTGTTTTTGAAGCTCTAGATCAACCCCACGAGCTCCAGATCTACGTTTTATTTTTGTACTAATTTCATAAATAATGTTAATTTTTTTGGGAGATTAAATTTTTTTCGTCAAAATTTATTAAAACAATAAAAACTCCTAAATATGCAAATATAATAACTTAGAACATACTTCAAGCGTAAATAATTTTGAGATCGCCCATTAAAAAGACGGAGCTCCGGAGCTCCCTCCGCTTTACATGACCGAAGCTCCGGAGCTTGACAATGGAGTGTAGGAACATGAACATCACTGCTAAATACTTAAAATAATACTTACCACTCCTTTAAGTGCCGGCGGCACTGTGCCGCAATAGAATGGAATGAAACAACTGCAGATCAAGGCCTGAAAAAACAAAATAAACTATAATGCAAAACAACACGTACAAATTAACGCGTCATTATTTGATATTCACGACAAATATATTTTATTATATATATATATATATCAGACATGTGCACTGCCCCCCCCCCCCCGGGTTAAAACGGGGGGGGGCATTTTTTCCAAAACTTGGGGGGGCCACGGGGGAAAACTTTTTTGAAACAGGGGGAATAAACGGGGGGGTGGCAAGGCAGGGGGGAAAGAAAAAGAGAAAAAAAGGAGAAAAAAAGAGAAAAAAGAAGGGAAAAGGGAAAAAAGGGACAAAAAAAGCAGAAATAAGGTAAAAATGAGAAATCTTGAAATGGCTTAAAAATACATTGAAATAGGCTAAAAACTGCAAAAATTCGCGATGATGGTGTCATCATAGGTCAAAAATGGCGTCATATTTTTAGGGTACTTTTTCATTTTTTGGCGGGGGAGGCAATAAAAACGGGGGGGGGGCAAATCCTCGAATGAGAAATGGGCAGGGGTATTTTAGACCGTGCATAGGATTATATATGTATATATATATATATATATATATATATATATATATATATATATATATATATATATATATATATATATATATATATATATATATATATATATATATATATATATATATATATATATATATATATAATACATAAGCAAGTTCGTAAAAAACCGGGAAAATCGGTGTTTTTATACTCATATTTAGAGGGTTTAAATCATGAGTGGGCATGGGCATCCGATTACTGCCGACACCCCCCACCCATACATGGGCACGGGGGGGTTAACCCCCCCAAATTCTGAGAAGTGGGGTTTAACCCCCCCAATTTTGGAAAAATGAAGAAAAAAAATGTCTTTAAAATGACTTCTAACTGCCTCCAAACTTAAGTTTTGAGGTCAAAATGAATGTTTTAAGCAATAAAAAGCTCAAAAATGCTATAAAAAAGGCTTTTTGACCTAAAATTAGCGTTTTTTTACCTATTTTTCCTTCAAAATCGAAAAACGATATGGGTAAAATGCACTCCAGAAAAAAAACGATATGGGTATTTTGCGTTTCTCGGATTTTAACCCCCCCCCTAATTTGGGGTTTAACCCCACCCCCACTCCGGACCAACTTGCCCATGTATGCCCCCACCCTCCCGCTTAAATTGGGGAGTTATTTTACCCACACGCACTCCCCCCCTAGACTTTGGGAGAGGGGGACCCATTATTACTAAAACCGCTAAAAATGGAGTATTTAAAATATATTTAAAAAAAATATTGGGACACACCCCCGAATTTCTTGGGTCGGGCGGGTATACCTCCCCTAAAATCCGGGAGGCTCAGGCTCCTTCCTACCTATGAACACGAGGGATTGTGTATATATGTATTATGTACAAAAAGGTTTTGGCAAAAGGCCGAAAGAGTAAGATTTTTATCAAAAAAATATTAAAATTTAAGACATAAACTTATTACCGCAGCTCTAAGGTAAAAAACGGTTTTTGATTTATTCAAAACAGTATTTAGTTTAAATTTGATTCTTAAATCATCACCACTAAATTTTAACATTTAGACAAATAAAGTTGGAATCGCAATCATTGTTTTTATTAGCAGCGCCAGCTAAAAGTAACATAACTTAGCGCAATGGGCGTTGAAAAGGGAAAGGGGGTTCAAGCTTGAACAAAATTTTGGAAAAAGGTCCAAATCTTAAAAGCTAAATAAAGAGCTAAAAAAATTTACGCGTTTCACGCGGAGTGCTTATCACGTTAGTGACGCCACATACTTCATATTTTCAATATCTCGACAAATACTACACCAATCTTAACGATCAAGGTATCAAATTAAAGTAGAAAATAGCCGCTTTCTTTAATTGCATTTTTTGTACTTTAAATTTTAATACGTATTCAGAAATCTTTCACACACAGAGGCAAAAACGCCATTTTTCGAGAGTCATATCTTCTGAACCACTGGAGATATTTTGATAAAAAAATATTTGTGGGCTATTAGAAGAAGATGTGAGGTTTTCAAAAAAATAATCAAACTCGAAGACAAAAAGTTTAACTCGGTACCGCACCTTTAAAGTTTTTCCTGACGTGGCAAAAGCCAAAATTTAGCTTCGTTAGTTGATGAGAGTAAATTTATTATGAAGGATTGTTTTATGCAGCAAATTACACGTATAATTTCAAAAATGGTTTTTTTATCTGGAATTGACGTCGGAGGGTATTTATTGGTGAATGTGGGCTCCATTGCACAGTGCAGAGCTATATATTTAAAAACTCTCCTAGTAATACTTATCTTCTTGCAATTAATTTAATATGTAGTCTTTGGGCCTGAGTGAAAAACTATACTTTACATTTTGTTCATTTTGGGAAAATAGAGTAAACAAAAAGCCAACTCGTGAGGGTATATATGATAGCAGACCTTGCACTGCCCCCGGGGTTTTATTGGGGGGGCAATTCCGAAACGGTGGGGGCAATAAAACGGGGGGCAAGCAGGGGGGAAAGAAAAAAAAGAGAAAAAAAGGAGAAAAAAAGAGAAAAAAGAAGGGAAAAGGGAAAAAAGGGACAAAAAAAAGCGAAAATAAGGTAAAAATAGGTCTAAAATGGCTTAAAATACATTGAAATAGGCTAAAAACTGCAAAAAAATTTGCGATGATGGCGTCATCATAGGTCAAAAATGGCGTCATAATTTTAGGGTACTTTTTCATTTTTTGGCGGGGGGAGAGAAATAAAACAAGGGGGGCAAATCCTCTAATAAAGTTGGGAGGGGGCCATAGGTGAGCACGGTCGGGGAAGCTAGGGGGGTGGTTACCCGGGGTAAATCGAATTTTGAATTCTAGGAGGGGGGTCCCAGGGGGGTCCGGAACCCCCTAGCTTTTTAGGAGGGTCGACCCGGGGTGCGAAATTTTGAAATCTAGAGGGGGGTCAGGTGGGGTCCGGTGTCCAAAGCAAAACAGTTTTAAACCATAATAACTTTAATAATTGTTCTTTTTATAGGATAATACCAAAAATATATAATAAAGGAAAAATGAGACACTTAGAACAAACTGCTTGTAAAAAACGGTCCCATTTAAATGGGACCTGGTCCCATTTAAATGGGACCTTTGGATTTTGGTCCCATTTAAATGGGATCCCATATAATAAGTCCCATTTAAAAGGGATCCCAATTAAATGGGATCCCATTTAAATAGGTCCCATTTAAATGGGACTTATTTAAATGGGATCTCATTTAAATCCCATTTAAATGGGACCTAATTAAATGGGATCCCATTTAAATGGGATCCCATTTAAATGGGACCTATTTATATGGGATCCCATTTATATGGGATCCCATTTAAATGGGATCCCATTTAAATAAGTCCCATTTAAATGGGACCTATTTAAATGGGATCCCATTTAAATGGGACCAAAATCGAAAAGACCCATTTAAATGGGACCAGGTCCCATTTAAATGGGACCTTTTTTTACAAGCAGTTTGTTCTAAGTGTCTCATTTTTCCTTTATTATATATTTTTGATAATACTACATTTTATTAAATAAAAAGCCATATTCATGTAAAAAAAAGGGTGTAAAAGCATGAATATGTGATAAAATTCACGTTTTTGGAAGGAAATTTAGTATAAAAAAGGTACCTAAAATTTTCCCAAAGGGGGAGTCAGATTTCAAAATCTAGAGGGGGTCAGGGGTAAAAAATTCGGAAATTTGGGGGGAGGGGGGTCCCCCTTAGATTTTCGTCTAGGGGGGCCCCAAAAATTTCGAGGCTAGGGGGGGTGGACCCCACCCTGCCCCCCCTTTCTCACCTATAGAGGGGGCATTTCCAGACCGTGCACTGGTATGTGATAGTGCCCTACACTTCAATATCATGCTCCAAAGTTCCGGCCATTTAAAGCGGAGAAAATTACAGAGCTCCGCGTAGGGAGGATTTTAAAAAATTTAAGCCTGAAATACATTTGAAGAATTACTCTATCAACATTTTTAGGACGATTTTTATCGTTTTAAATAAGTTTTGAAAACAATTTCGTTCACAAATAATATGACAAAATAACCGATTTTATCACCTAAAAGGCGATTTATTTGAAGAGGAGATGTAGAATACGAGATGTTGAAAGACGTAATGTAAAACACAAAACTTCCAAACAACAATGTTGTTGTGGACAGGTTTTTGTTACGCAGATTAATGGTAATTTTTTAAATGTTTTTGTGGTTTGTTAAATATTAAATAAGCCGAAAATGAAATAAATGTTTCGCATCAAAATGTGATCTTTTATGTGAAAATTTCCACAAAATACCGGCAAAAATTCCTCATAACAGAAAACAGTTCAAATTAAATATATATTATGTTTTTAATTGGGCCTATTCTTTTAGCCAATTTTTTAAAACTGATGTTCAGGAACTTGCACACCCGTGTGCCGGAACTTGCACACCGATGTGCAGGAATTTGCACACCGGTGAGCAGAAACTTGCACACGGTGTCTCAACGGCACTGTAGAAGCGACAGAGCGGTCGTGACAGCCGCCGCGCGGAATAATTATAAAAAATAAAAAAAACAATAACGGAAATGCCCATTGTATTTTGAATTAATTTTATTACGTGGCGTGAAGTCAGTAAAAAATACAGCTAGAAAAAACATTGAATGTTTTGAATTTCGTTTTAATTTAAACTTAGCAAACTGAGTCAGTTCATTTTGTAATTTACATAAGATGGGCCAAAATCTTATACAAAATCTTTAATATTTATTCTATATGAATATATTAATATAAAAACATAGGTAAAAAAACATATATTATGACACAGACCTGTGCACGGTCTGGAAATGTCCCCCTCGTTTTATTGGAGGATTCCCCCCGTTTTATTGCCCCCCCGCTAAAAAATGAAAAACTACCCTAAAATTATGACGCCATTTTTGACCTATGATGACCCCATCATCACAAATTTTTTGCAGTTTTTAGCCTATTTCAATGTATTTTAAGGCAAAGACCTATTTTTACCTTATTTTCCCTTTTTTTGTCCCTTTTCCCTTATTTTTTCTCTTTTTTCCCCTTTTTTCTCTTTTTTTTTCTTTCCCCCTTGCTTGCTCCCCGTTTTATTGCCCCCGTGCCCCCCCGTTTTGGAATTGCCCCCCCCCCAATAAAACCCTTGGGGAGCAGGTCTGATGACAGAAAGTATTTTTTTTATGATTTCTTATTATCTTTCTGCACAATAAATGACGTTTTCAGATATAAATTGGTACAATTTTTATTTTTTATTTTAACCATTTCAAGTATTTGGAAATGGATTTAAAATGAACTGCTGGTATTAATTCAACAACATTCAGTGCTTAAGCAGTCGCGTGCCCAGGATTTCATTTTCGGGGGGGGCGGTCTGGGGGGCGGCAGTCCCCCAGAAATGGGGCGTCTGGGGGGCGAGAGCCCCCCAGCGGGGTCAAGGGGCAGAGCCCCTTGTCAGGGGGGTCCGGGGGGCCGAATGCCCCCCCGGGGAAGAAAATTTTTAATTAAAGGCGCTAAAATACACTAGAAATTTTAATTCCAGATGATAATTAAAACAAAATTTAAGTTTATTTTTATTCCTATCCATTTAAAACATGTGTTTAAAACGTTAATAGAAGGTTAATAGTGTTTATAGTAGTTTTATTTAATATGTATGCCTTAAATATTGAGCGGCAAAATCGATGGAAATGGAAAAACTGAGATAAATTGTCAATTTTAACTACCCGCGAAGCGGGGAAAATTTGGTTTTTTGACTATTAATATGCTTTTGGAAGGCATCAGGAAAGTTTCTGTATTAATTTAAGAAAAAAAATTTTCTCTCCCAAAATTCAAAAAACGTAAGGGTCCCCCCTTACGAAAAAATCCGGCTTCGCCGGATTTCGGGGGGGGGGGGCGGCCGACCCCCCCTGGGCACGCCACTGTGCTTAAGTAATGTCGCTTCCTGGTGGCATTCGATTTTAGCTATTTCACTTAACTTATAATAGGATTAGATTAAATTATAAAAAACAAACTATTTACAAAACTAAAGCCAAATGTAAATTTTAACTTTTAAAATAAAACAGGCAAAAAAAATAGACAAAAAAAACCTAAAAACCGCGCTTAGATTTTAAATGCAACTAGCGGGAATAAAAAACCCGCAAACATATATATATAAGTGTATTTTGGAATAGTAAAAAAGTTTTAAACTTTTGAAAAAGCAGAGGGATCGAAAGATTTTTACGTCAGACGATGTGTGCGTGTGTGTTCACAGAGAAGAACGCGTTTTTAAAATATAAATTACCTTCTGACATGGGGAAAAGGCATTGTATAATACACGCACGTAATATAAGTGCGTACAAAGTTAAAACCGCTAAGTTCAGCTGATATTTCTTTCTTGAATACTACTTAAGCGCCAAACGAAATATTACGTTTCATTTATGCATTGAAAAAACGGCGCAATTATTATGCATATTAGTACAATTTAAAAAAAAAAATTTTAAATGAAAAACATAAACAATAAAACAATATGTTTATGTTTTTTAATTGCTAGTTGTTGCAATTCTGACACATACCGCGTATGTGTCCCCTCTGTGAAAACTCAAAGTACAAGCTTTAATAGGTCTTTCCCCTTTCATTGTCCGGCCTGCCTATGGCATAGGTGGGCAGTGGCGTGCCCAGGGGGGGGGGCGGGGGGGGGGCCGCCGCCCCCCCCCCCCCCGAAATCCGGCGAAGCCGGATTTTTGGGATGGGGGGGAAAACCCTTACGTTTTTTGAATTTTGGGAGCGAAAATTTTTTTTCTTAAATATTAATACAGAAACTTTCCGGATGCCTTCCAAAAGCATATTAATAGTCAAAAAACCAAATTTTCCCCGCTTCGCGGGTAGTTTAAATTTTCAATTTATCTCTGTTTTTCAATTTCAAATGGATTTTGCCGCTCACAAGTTAAGGCATACATGTTAAATAAAACTACTATAAACACTATTAACCTTTTATTAACGTTTTAAACACATGTTTTAAATGGATAGGAATAAAAAAAAAACCTTAAATTTTGTTTTAATTATCATCTGGACTTAAAATTTCTAGTGTATTTTAGCGCCTTAAATTAAAAATTTTCTCCCGGCGGGCATTCTGCCCCCGGACCCCCCTGACAAGGGGCTCTGCCCCTCACCCCGCCTGGGGGGCTCTCGCCCCCCAGCCCCCCCATTTCTGGGGGGCTCCCGCCCCCCGAACCCCCCTCACGGGTTAGTATGTACCCCCCAGACCGCCCCCCCCCCGAAATGAAATCCTGGGCACGCCACTGGGTGGGCAGGGGGGGGGGGTCGGGTTATTCGCCGCAAAATTCGAAATTTTGGGGGGAGGGGAATAAGTTATTTCCCTCCCCCCAAAATTTCGGATTTTGCTGACACCCCCCCCCCTAAATTTGGGGTACCCGGGGACACCCCCCTCAAATTCGCCTCCCGGAGAAAAATTTTTAAGCGTTATTAAAGGACTAAAAAAAATTTTCTGCGCTTCGCGGGGAAAGTTTATTACCTTGTTTACTTCATATGCTTCATTATTTTCCTATTATTCAATAAAAAGAAGTCTATAAAACAAAAAAGAAAATTTTTTAAAAGTTGTTTTACGCGTTTTAAGCCCATTTTAAGGCAGCGCGGATATATTGGGTACACACCCCCCTCAAAATTTGGGTCTTGTCGGACACCCCCCTCACCCTAAAATTTGAACCCTCCTTCCCTTATACCCCCCAAAATCCAAGAGCCTGCCAACCTATGGCCTATGGTGTAATGGATAGCACGCCATTGGAGGTTACGGGTTCAATTCCTGTATCGGCCAAATTTTTCAATTAATTTGGCTGTCTAAATTTTTCAACGCCTGATTATTTTCGCTTCTACTTTGGGTCGTCACACAAACAAAATTTATTTAAGTACAATACGAATAAAACTTTTTATCACCTTTTATTCGATATTATTTTATCACCTTTTTAAAATTCTTGGAGGTGGAGGTTCTAGGGAGAGATGGTTAAGTGATCGTATTAATTTTCTCAACAATAAAACTGTTTTAATAAGACCACCATCCACCACTTTTCATCAATTATTTTCTGCATGACTGACTTCATTTAACAAAATAATTAACACTGAGGTTTTTAATAAAATAAAATCGAAACATCCCATATACGCACATAAGATCAGATGTGTTTTTTTTTTAAATAAGAAAACCAGAAGTGACAATGTATTTTCAAGATAGAGTGTGCATAAGATCAACTTTACATATGTATTTACTGCTGTAACCTTAGAGCTTTACCTGCCGATGCCGACCCGACCCAGATGCTGTTCATCTGAATGAGTCAACTTTTTTTCTAGCCCAGGATATCGAGTCAATCGATATGCACCTATATATATATATATACTCAAAAAATTCAAAAACTTATAATCATTATACGCTTAAAATAAAACGAGTTTACGTCCATATGCAAATTATAATGTATTTAATAGCCTAATTTTCACAGCGTATTCCTAAAAAATTTAACACATATATAGGTGCCCGAGATGCAAGAAGGTAGGTACGATAACCCAGACTCAGAGGATGAATTCCCACCGCACTCCACCTAAGATGCCCACTTTTGGCGTTACCCCTTTTCCTTTCCTCAAAACCCATAACCTATATCACGTATATATGCCAACTTCAAAAATTTCAAAAGTTTGTATTTTTAGTAAGTTTTAAACATAAAATATGATAAATATGTGTTTAAAAATCATAAAAGCTTACTTTTTACTCTATGTTCAATTTCTTATCATTTTAAAGCCTTTTTATCGGCGTTTTTTGGCAATCTTACTTAAAATACCCATCCTATTTTGACCTACCCAAAAATCATAACCCCCTCGGCCTTTCCTTGCGCATTTTAAGATTTACCTCCGTTACTACTTTAAGTATGCACGAACTTATAGTTTAAAACGGTTATTTTTCAGGTACCATTTTTTCCCAAACGCTAATTGACTAAAAGTGATCCTATTACGTCATAACTCTTTGAAGATATTTAACACTGAACAACTTCTATTTAAATCCGAGCGTTTTGAACATCGTGACCATAGATGGGCCGGGGGGGGTTGGGGGGTTATACCCCCTAAAAATTTCGGATTTTGCTGACACCCCCTCCCCTAAATTTGGGTTACCCGGGGACACCCCCCCCCCCCAATTCGCCTCCCGGAGAAAAAATTTTTAAGTGTTATAAAACGACTAAAAAAAATTTTCCGCGCTTCGCGCGGAGAGTTAATTGTTAATTGACAATTTATCTTAGTTTTTCGATTACAAATCGATTATCCCGTTCAGTAGCTAAGGTGTACAGTTTAATAAAACTACTATAAACACTATTATCCTTTAATTAACGTTTTAAACACATGTTTTAAATGTGTAGGTATAAGAAACCTTAAATTTTGTAATAAGTATCATCTGGAATTAAAATTTCAAGTGTATTTTAGCGCCTTAAATTAAAAATTTTCTCCCCGGGGGGCATTCTGCCTCCCGGACCCCCCAACAAGGGGTTCTGCCTCTTGACCCCGCTGGGGGGCGCTCGCCCCCCACACCCCCTTCATAGTTAGTAAGGCCCCCAGACCGCCCCCCCCCCCCCCGAAATGAAATCCTGGGCATGCCACTGCAAAAGGGGGGTCTGTCTAACCCCACATTTTCCCTTTGCCGACCTAAAAGAGGTGTCTAGATCCCCCCCTGGCTACGCCCATGTATGTATATAATCTTTAATTAAATATAAGATTATGGATTAAAAAGTTTGCGATACTTGACCTTATAATCAAGACAATAATATTATTATTCTATTATTACGTAATTATTAAAAAAAACTATAATTTCTAATCTAATTATAAGAATATATAAACACATTATTAATAAAAGAATTAAAAAATACAATTTTTAAGTTGCAATAAGGTCTTATTTCAATTTTACACAGTTTTAAAGCATTTATAAGCTTGTTTTACGTTTTTTTACGCGTTTTAAGCCCAATTTAAGGCAGCGCGGAAATATTGGGTACACCCCCCCTCAAAATTTGGGTCTTGCCGGACACCCCCGCTAAAATTTGACCTTATTTGAATTTATTTTAAATTTAAAATTTAAAATAATTATTTTAGTTTAATGAGTGCTCTTAAAAAAGTTGGGTTGTTCTTAAAAAAATGCCGATTTTTTATATCAAAACAATTTACTAAATAAACACGCAAAAACTTACTAAACAAACAGGTCGAAACAAAATTACATTTTGAGTTTTTTTATATGCTACATACGTCTGCCATATTCATTTAAAATTTGGGAGTGATAAAATTTTTTTCAAAGACATTTTTACTTCAGTTTTATTCTAAGAGTTGTTATATTACTCTTCTATTTTTGAGCTAAAAGGGCTAAGCCTCCTTTTCTCTAACATTTTGAGGTTAAACCAGTAACCAACCCAAATGGACAGGGAGGGAGTGGTTGAGATTTAAGTCACCATTTTTTAAAAATTCTGATTACTTTGTCAAAATTAAATAAAATTAAAATATTAAACTTCAAACGCAATTTGCATTGCTTTGTCCTAAAAAACCTTAAATGATACAAAAGGCACTGCGGTCTGCGGAATATGAAACTTCCATTTAATTACCAATTTTTCGAAAATTTAACGAGAAGACGTTAGTTTAGAATAAAATTAAAAAAACCTGGTGCGCGCTAAGTCAGCACCAGTTAATGATATAATACAATAGGTACTAAAAACTATTTTGTATCAATAGCAATTTAAATGGATATATATCCCACTCACTACGACTATGCAGATGTATAAACCGAAAACATGAAGGAGTTATCAGTTATTGCCGCTAAGAGTGTCGCCGTCGAATTGGCGCAATTTTTTTAAAAGCAAAAGTGGGGGAATGCCACGATCAATCGCAGCGGCAGTTGGAAAAAAGTTTCAGCTAATCTGGGCCGCAAAAAAACGAGAAAGTTACGAAATTAAATTGATAACAGAAAAACTCAGAGTTTTTAACTTCACACTTAGCTTTAGTGTCATTATATTATCTGAGAACATAAAAAAGATGAAGAACAGCTGCTTTTTTCTCTAGCTGCAAAAAAAGAAAAAAATTTGAAATACCTAATAAACTATATTTGTTATACATTATCGGAAATTTATAAATTAAACAAACCGTACTATTATATGGGGAGTTATTTCAAAAAAATTGTTTTGAGCAATTTTTAAAAAAAGTTTTAGTAAAATCATTATATATATTATGATTTTAAAAGTTTCTTAAAAGTCTGAGTTTAAGTCATTTTAATGGTGTTTTTCTTTTCTGAATTCTTAAAATTATTGGCAAAGAAGTTTTCCTTTTGTTCACGAATATCATTAGTATTGGTATTGGGCCATTCCAAGTCGGCGCACACTATATTTTTAAGAAGAAGAAAAGTTATTATTTGTTACACAAAAGATCTGAACTAGTCTGAGATGGACAATTGTAGGCCATGGGAAGTTGCATTTGGGTTTGGCTAGCTTCCCCTGAATAAAAATTTCTACCAAATAATAATGATTTGTTTATACAGTCAACTAATTACACAACACTGTTGCCTTTTCTTTTAGTCAATTGAAAAATCATACTCCAAACAATCTTTGACAAGCGCGAAATCGCCACTTTTTTATTTAAAAGGCTATATTTGTATGTGTAGGACACAACTAAAAAATTGATCTCCTTTGGATTCAAGGTTGCAGTATGGCACGACGGCATCCATGATAACAAGGGCTGAAGTTTCCAGTATCCAGGCCTGCTCGTGGTGGGAATGCGAAACAAAGCAAAACAACATCCAGCAATGCTTCGTTTTCAAATCTGGATCGCTACAAAACCAGCTACAAACTGGCACCTTTTTGCCAAGCTCCAATCCGAAACCTGCGTTCTGGTTGGAGCTTCAAATATTGCGCGCGGGGGATGTCAAAACCAACCCTGGTCCCAAGGTCACAGTAATATACGGCACATGTAACATATGCAACAAAAACATTACTAACAAACAATTACTAAAACAATGCAAAAACAAACACAAATCACACTGGGTACATGCAAAATGCGGGCAAACCACACTCAAATAGGCGCAGAAGCAGGTTAGCTAACATCAGGTGAATGTTTAGAAAATAATCGGTACATAAATAAACACCACAGAGGGTGTAGAGAGCTTGCTTGTTAAGTTGTGCCTTATGTTCATGTATTTTTGCTTTTTTCGAAAATAAATAAATAAATAAACATACGCCCAGGAAGAAATTGCCCCTTTTTCTTGCTCTAGGGTAGTGCATTTAATTTCGGCACATTTCCAAATTGGTCATTTTTGATTTTGGACTATATTTTTAGTAATCCTGGACGGAATACGACGTTTGATAGCTCAAATGAGAGCTAATTATATGTAGATGACTGTCGTGAGCTTTTTATTTGTTATGTTATGATATTTTCATGTAAAATTGTGTGATTTATAAAAATTAAAATTGTTACTCGTTTTTAGAACATGGGCATTTCATGATTACGCAATAAATTGGTTTAAAAATTAAACTGTCCTGGTAAAATATAGTCTAATTTTTGAATTTTTATTTTCCGTGGTTCTACGTTGCGTCTGTGGTGAGCAATCGTTATAAAATAAAATAGTGTATTTTCGGCACACATATTGCTGTAGCTAACGGGTTGAATTAAAAGGTCGGGTGTTAAATTGTAGTTGTAAATATTTAAAAGACAACGTTGAAATGTGTAGGGGTCATAGCACTGCACTTAAACTCGATTAAGGTTTTTTTTTAAAAAGTGCCGAAATTAAATGCACTTTTTTCCCAAATTTACTGATTTTGATACCATTTGGCGTTTTAGCTGTAGCCTTTTGACAGTTACACGTTGAACAACAGGTAGAAGCTTAAATTAAAGAAAACTGTTTGGAGATAATGATAGGCTTTTAAATTTTTGAAAATGATGATTTTTTGACTGAGAAACAATCGATTGTTTGTAAAGTGCCGAAATTAAATGCACACATTTAATTTCAGCAATTTTCCATTTGTTAAAAAACTGATTTAATTAAGTAAAAAACCAATTTTTGTACAGTGAAACTTTTATGACGCAACGCAGTATCGTGAAAGCTTCAAAATGAGCTATCAAACATGAAAATCGCGCCATACAGTGAAAAGTTACATCGGAAAAACAAAAAAAGTGCCGAAATTAAACGCACTACCCTACTCTTTAATTATTCAGGAACTTAGTATAAAAATAGGGTGGAGCTCCGGAGCTCCTAAAGCTCCGGGGAACATGGGTAGTATCTACATTAATATACATCTAAGTGGCATGTGTTAAATTGTAGTTGTAAATAGTTAAAAGACAACGTTGAAATGTGTAGGGGTCATAGCACTGCACTTAAACTCGATTAAGGGGGTCCTTTTAAAAAGTGCCGAAATTAAATGCACTTTTTCCCCAAATTTTGCTCATTTTTAAACCATTTGACATTTTAGCTGTAACTTTTTGCCAGTTACACGTTAAACAAAAAGTAGAAGCTTAAATTAAAGAAAACTGTTGGAGATAATGATAGGCTTTTAAATTTTTGAAAATGATGAATTTTTGGCTGAGAAACAATCGATTGTTTTTAAAGTGCCGAAATTAAATGCATATATTTAATTTCGGCAATTTTCCATTTTTTTAAAAACTAATTTAATTAACTAAAAAAACAACTTTCTACAGTGAAACTTTTATGACGCAACTCAGTATTGTAAAAGCTTTAAAATGAGCTATCAAACATGAAAATCGGGCCATAAAGTGAAAAGTTACATTGGAAAAACGAAAAAGTGCCGAAATTAAATGCACTACCCTATTCTTAGAGCAATTTTTAAGGCTAGCAAATAAAGTATTTTATGGTTTTTTACAAAGATCGCAAATTTTACCTTTTTTTAAATTGGTTGTTTATATGAATTATTTCTTTGCTTTGTTGTGTATTGTGCGAAATACCTTGTGCGTTTTTTTTGTTTTTTTTTCTTCTAGGTTTCTAATTTTGTTCTAACTATTTGTATAACATATTGTATCAGCATACTGATAAACTCAAGGAAGGATGATAGCACGCACTTTTTTTATCTGTATTATAACAATTAATTTTATGTTTTTTTATTGAATGTTTGCTTTTTCTACTTTGTTTTTTATGTGAATGGCTAAAATGGCACTAGCCAGCAGCAGTATGTTGAAGACCACATC